>JAPCYS010004109.1:0-81264 GCA_028641055.1 Alopecurus myosuroides | reverse complement strand
GAGCGCACTAACCGCATGTGGGAAGCGTGTATGGGCGCCCCCCTCAGTTTGACTCGATTCGCATCTCGTCCAAATCGCCGCACTTAGTTCGGGTGTTCCATTTGCTGCACGCATATGCAGGTACGAACCCGTGGCCAGGGTGGAGAATTTTGTAGTCGGCATTTAGGGCGGCGTGGTCTTCCAGTGCTATGAAGGTCCCCTTTTCTTCGGGGGCTGGATTAGCCGCGCACGCACAGCACGCGGTGCTTTGGGCTTGATGCGAAGAAGGGTTGAGTTGTGTAGAGTGCCTCGCTTGGTGGGTTTGATTCCAGTCTGGCGGGATATTCTTACGTGTACGGCTACATTGGTGCACCCATGCAGGGATAAATCTTCTCGAGAAGCCGTGTCTTCCGCGGTTATGGTTGACTTGGTGAAAGTACTGGCTAACAAGTACTCAGAACAACTTACACCTAACTAATGCTAATCTTTACTAGTAATAGGTTTATTAACACAATAACCTGACCCACCCTTAATTGAACTGTGTGAGTTTGTCCTTGGGTTGCTTCCTTAGAAGGGGGTAACATTGGACGGGTTTGTTTGCAGTTATCTTTCAGTTGGTTACAATACTCGATCTTATCTTCTTTCTGTTAGCCGGAACTTGTAGTTATCTCTGTAGTTGGTTAGCAGCCCGCTGCAGCTTTTATATTACCTATCTCTTCCGTTGATCCCAAGCATCCGTGCTTGTGTTGACGGGTAATCTCTTTGGTGAAGTGTGAGTCTTGCTTGCCAGTACATCAAATGTACTGACCCCGTTGGGGCTGTGGTTTACGCAGACTACGACTACGGCTACGATGATCACCAGGATGGCTACTTCGTGGAGTTCGACGAGACCGCAGACGAGTAGATAGCGGACCCGGGCAGGATCCGAAGACTACGTGGATGGGCTTCGTCTTCTTTTCATTCGCGGCTTCTTAAGCCTATTTGGTTTTGTCTGTACTCAGACGGTTGTTTGCTTCCGCTGTGATGTAATGAATGCTATGTTGGGACAAGTGTCCTCTGGATGAGTGTATTTGCTATTCTCTGCCTTAGTGAAGGCTATTTGCAACCTTATTTCAATCTTTTGTGTCTTAGAGACATTTCTGTGGTATCATTCCGTTTAAACCTGTTGACGTACCGTGCGTGATTGATATGAAGTACGTCGACAGTAGTGCCTTTGATCTCTAGTGGATAGTTTACATCGACGATGGAATAGCAGGGCTTGTGTTGTCGCGCCTAAGCGCAGGCCTACCAGGAAGCTGGGACGTGGGAGCAGGTATGCCCCATAATCCAAGCATCTGCTATCCAGTTCGGCCCGATGAGTATCCCCTAGAAGTCAGGGTGCGACACCAGGGTTCGGCAGTGCACTATCGTTTTATTTCCTTATTTCTCTCCATTTCTGTATCATAGTTTTTTGCTCACTGCTCCTTCCTAATTCCTACCCTGGAGCTTTGCTTCCCAACTGTACTATTACTCTGTGTGGCTCTCCTCTTAAGTTAAAGACATCAGCGCAGGCTGTTGTTTCTAAAAAAAAACTAGGAGCTATTGGGTAAGCTAATTTACAGTTTATATATGTGCCAATTATATTTTCCCATCATCTATGAAAATGGGAAGTATCCTATTTCAATCATTTCTGAAATATTTTCCTATACATATTCATGGTCGCGCATAGTTGGTTTGAGGCTGTGCAACATGGAAAAGGAAAAAATGAAACCTAGTTGGCAAAAAACGGCACAACAAAGGGCGCAAGGTCCTTCTAGTTACTTATTTACAAGCTATACATGTTTATTTTTTTATTATGCACTCCATCTGTATCAAAACATAAGATGTTTTACCCTTTTTTGTTCTATATGTATCTAGACATGTTTTAGTACAAGATTCATGTGAACCTTGCACTAAAACATGTCTAGATACACATGGGATAAAAAAATGCTAAAACATCTTACATTTTGATATGGATGGAGTACAACCTGCATGTTTTAACTCAGGCGGTTTATTTGTTGTGTGGGTCCGTTTTAAAAGTGTCATTTTGATCACATGGGGATGTTGTGCTGTCACTTGTTGAAGGTATGCTATCCAATGATTTTTGCAAAGTAATTTTAAAAAATAATGGTGGTCCAGCTATATTAATAGTCGTTCTTGAAAATTCAATACATATCTAGGGGCAAGCTAAGTTGGGGTAATTTTGTTCCAGGTTATGGTCCATTTGGAAGTGAGCCGAATCTCCGCAAAACGCATTTTGAAGAGATGGACAGTTGCTGCACGGGATATACTGCCTAGAAATCTTGTTTGTTACCAAAAGAACAGGGCCCCTCACAAATCGGTAACAACTAGGCACACGAGGCTCTGGAATTGGTTTGGCTGGGAGACTCAAACATCAAGACATATGACAAGTCTAAGGACATACTGTCTAACGGTGTGGCTGTTCTTGTTCCATTGAGCTTAATTAAAGATGGCATGAGGATTGCAGAGAAGGAATTGGCTGCAGGGTCAAACTCATCAGCAGCATGTATAGAAACAGTTGCTGAGTCGGGGGAGACTGTCTATTGACTTCATAGTCTGCAGGTAGCCTCGGTTCCGAGCAAAACGAGAGGCTGGTAGATCTAGTTCCGTCCGTGTGAAGGCTGGCTCCTTACAGAGAATGGTTCTAAAAGAACAAGATTTTGCTGGATATGCCGAGAGAGTGGTCATAAGAGCACAACTTGCCAGCATCGAGGAGACAGACTGAACCCTGGGAGGAAAGCATCGAGATGCTCGAACTGCGGCTTAACAGGGCATAGGAAAAATTACCTGCTCCGTTCTCATGTTTTTTCAAAATATAGATTGTTAGTTTGTATTTTTAGCTGTCCCGCTTGGAAAATTAGTCATTATGTGTATGCCACATTTGAAGCTATAACGACAAATACCTGGCTGTTGTAGAAAAACATAGTGTGTAACATTGATTTGTTGGATGACAAATTTGTAAACGTTGGTTGTCAAATTACAAAATACAGATAAGGTTATTCTTGGTTTATCTTGTTTTGTCTCGTACTGAAGATTGCTCCTGTGTGGACAATACATGGCATGGTTTTGGTTAACCGAAAGAGTATATTACGATTTATTCCATCACGGTAACATTTTTGGCAGACCCCAGCTATATGGTGTGTGGTTGGACGTTGGATTTCAAATTCAAAAGGCCTGGTGTCCTACTCCCGGTTGGGCCTGAATGGAGAAGATGGTGTTGGCGTACCACTCTTGCCACTCCCAGAATGTGCAAGAACCTATTAACATTTAGCTAGATTGGTTCTGTTTCCTATCTTTTCAACCCATGGTGTTGCTTACTTCTGACTCAATCAGCAGAACTTCATTCAAGAAATAAAACTAGTATCCAAGCTAATTAAATCAACTAAAGGATGATTTGTAACAACGTTAGAACTTTTTGGCATGACATTTGCTCTTCTTCGGGCATCCAGATCATACAGCAAATAGTCATGAATATGGTAAAAACAAAATACTAAATCTTCATAGATCACTCATGCCACATCCAAGTATACAATTCATCTCCATCAGCAGTCTATTCCATTCAAGAGAAACTCGGCAAGCAAATACTGAATAACGATCGGTCAAGAAAAGCTGCATGGAAGCTTCCACAGTCGATCTAGGGACAACGGTTATTACAACATATGCTGTTTTAGAAATCCTTTCGATCTCAAGTTTTGGCTCATGCACTGTAGCCATATCGGAGGAGAGATATTTCACCAAGGCATAGGATGCCTCCTCCTTGTCCCAGGTGCTGAAGGCAGCTACAGGTTCCCACCACAAAGGCTTCATACAAAGACATGAAACGTCACAAGCCATAAAAAGGAAAACCTTGCCATGCACCGTCAATTACGTATTGAGAAAACTATAGCAGGACATAATTACACCATGATGGACACACGCAAGCCTGATGGACACACGCAAGCCGCAGTAGCAGAGATTGTACAAGTAAAAAAGGATATCACCAGATAAAAGGAAAGGAACAATGCTATACTATACAATACATGTCTATGGGGGTAGACACGATGCAGCAACGCCATTACTAGGACAGAAAAGAAAAATACAAAACTGAAATAGGCGACAACGACTCAACCTTACAATCTTGTGATGGGTATGAAAAAGACTAGCAGTACAAACAAATCGATCGATTCGAAGCATGGATACTAAGCACGAAAATTTACAAGAAAATTGTAGGCAAAACTTCTGCCTTGATTTCCAGACCAGTGCTAGAAACATGAGAAGAAAAAAAATAACTTGCACAAAAAAGAAGGGAAACGTGAGGGCTGAACCAGCAATATCAGCTAGGAGCCAGTGGTGCAATGGACATGTGATTGGCCTCAAAGTTAAAACTGTCAAGAGAAAAGAAGAAAAATGACCACAAAACCTGTGCACTTCTGTGAACATGTTGTGGTAAATCACAAGCACGCTCACAGGGAAACAAACTCATATAGATTAAAACCGTCCATAAACCATAGCATTGAACAGGTGCCGAACTAAGTAGCAAATGAGAGCAAAGTTTCAATCACTCAGAGATGAAATCAAGAACGCGCAGAGAACAAATCCAGACCAGAAAACCACACACGATCAAATATAATCGAGATGCCCTCGGACCAATCCAAGGATGAACAATCTCATACAGAAATGAACACCTACAAACTGCATAGAAAGTATCGACCAACAGTTAAATGGCCATCTCTGTTTTAGAAACAGAGGCACATAGTTGCAGAGTGTACACCGAGAGTTGAGTTATGTTTGAGAAAGGGCTCTATTTTCTGTTTCAGATTTTCAGAAGCTAACCCCTTCATTACGCCCACCATCCCAGGTGGTAACCTGTGACAAAAATATATGCACAGCCAGATCACGGCCAAACTGATAACTACTCGTTCCACCAGGCAGAGGTAGCTGGTGACAGAAGTAGATATGTAAGGCCTGGTCGCGGCCTGGGCGCGTTCTCACACTGCAGCCAGGTTCATAGCAACGGACATGCGGCAGCGGCAGCGGCACATCAGGATCATGCGAATCACAGTGATAAGCCATCTGCGGTTGAGAGAAGAAAGATAAAAATTATCTCAAATTTCAAGGCATTGCATTGTTGAAATACAACGATGCATTTACTTACCTTGTAGGTCGGCACAGTAAATGTCAGAGCCCGCTGCATCTCGAACACACACAAGTGGCAAACCGTATGGTTGGGGGCATTGCACTGTGCAATATTCCATGTACCGGTTGACCACGCCCTGAGGCACCACCTCTCCATCGACTTCCTGAAGAAAATTGAAAAACATTGCCTCAGAATCAAGAGGACACTTTGAGCATTAATTTCTGAATATGTGTATGGAAATGTGACAAACCCTGCTACTTCTAGACAGCTAGTATTAAGTTTCAGGTTACAACTTGTCGAGTGGCTCAAGTCAGTTGAGGAATGAGCTAACTTTAGCATAATGCAACACATGGAACATAATATGGCCACTCTCTTGTCAAAGATAACCAAGCATGTCGTGAGTTCAAGATAGAAGTTACGTCTACTCAAACATGCACATCATAACTTCAGCATAATTTCCTAAATAAGTTGTGTATTGATAGTAAATTTATGGTTTTACAAGATGATTAATGCATTCTGGTGAGAACCAACAGCAGGGCAATCATGATGTATGAAACACAAACACAAGCATAGAATTGATGTAAACAGTGTAACTGACAACGCAGCACAGTAGCCCCAGTACACCATGGTACTAGCAGTTCTCTTAACATGACAAAAATCTTAATTCAAACATCCAGTTCCTAAAGAAAATATCTAATCCAACTTGAGAGACACATCGAAAATAAGATCAGTCTGCCACAACAAGATAAAGCCTACGTCCACTCAAACATGACCTGCACAGCATAACCTACAAAGATGGATGTGAACTAATATCCAACAGGGGGGCAATCATACTTTATGACACAAACATACACATGAAATTAACAGAATCAATGCTGAATAATTGGCCAAAATGAACATTAATTGAACATCAGAGATACTTGGCACAAGAGACACATAGGAAGGATTCTTTTACTTAGCACAGCACAGCATGGTACCCTCAGTACATGACCAAAATTCTTAATTCAAAACATCCTGGAGTTCATCAGTTCCTAACTTGCATAAAACGCTCAAACATCCATATAAAAACGAAATGCACGTAACTTGCAATATGAAATCCACAAGTGTGAAGAACAGTTGAACAATCTGAATGTTTTTGGTTAGTTTCTTTTCCACGAGTGTGAAGAACAGTTGAACAATTGTCCCTAATATGGATGTTTTCAATGATTTCCAATCTACTGGTACTAGGTAGGGTAATAATTCGAGGGATCAAGAAGGGAAAAAAGAACGTACGTGGATAGGCGGTCCAGGAGGAGCCGGCGGTCCAGCAGGAGGAGGAGGAGCCGGTGGTCCAGCAGCAGCAGCAGGAGGAGGAGTCGGTGGTCCAGCAGGAGGAGGAGGAGGACGACGACGAGCAAGGCGCCCATACATGCATGCGCCTGCGTTCCTCGGCCGCCGCGGCGGTGGTGGCGGCGCTACCTGAGAGGACCGCCGCGCACGCAGCAGGCGGCGGATCAAGGCGCGGCGACGACGTGCGCGCGTTTGGGGGAGGGCGCGCGGTGGAGGACATCGAGCGCGCGGTGGAGGACGGCGAGCGCGCGCCGTCCCGAAAGGATCACCGCGGAGATGACGCCGCCGGCGCGAGCCACCGCTCGCCGGAGCCGAAGAATCAAGGTCTCCCGTGGCGGCGCGTCATCCCGCCAGTGCCTCCTCGCCATGGCTGCGGCCGCGCCGGCGCTCCTCGCATTCTTGGAGCGGCGGTACGGCAGAGCGCGCCAAAGCACGCGCAGAGTCCGGAGAAGGAAGCCGCCGCTGAGCGCCACCGCGCTCCGAAGCTTGTGGCGTAGGCCCCTCCGGGAGCGCCCTCCCTGGTGCGCCGTCGCCACGGCAACCACGGTTCTTGGTCGCCTGGCCATGAATTCTTGCTGGCGTCGACTGAACCAAGAATTCTTGCGGATGTTCCTGTCCACTTGATCTTCTTCTTGGAGCTCCGTTCTTGGTCAGGATTCGGGCGAGAGAAGAAGGGGATTCTTTTAGGGGGGGAGGGGGGTCGGCGAGGCTTCCGGTGGTTCTTCGAGTTCTTGCTCGAACTGGCGACAAGGGAGGGGATTTATTTGGAGAGAAAGGGGGCGCCGTTCCGTTTCCGAGGTGAGAGATTTCAGCCGCGCCGGCTGAAGGGCCCCTCTACTGGGCCGCCCAGTTAGGCCTCGTTCGGTTATTTCCTCGGAGGCGTGGATTGATCGGGATTGACGCTAGTTCTGGATGTCCAGCCCGACGATGTATTATTTCCGGCCCACAAAATTTTGGCCTTGTTTAGTCCCCGTCTGGATTGTTGGTCCAGACAATCCCGTTCACCTTCATTATCTCGCTCTGGAAAATTTTCATCTCGGTCTGGAAGAATTCCCTCGACTCTAGAGAGAGCGAGCAGAGGGACGCGAAGACAGCGACGCGGAGCTTGATCGGGATTAACAGAACAACATGATAGCACTAGGGATCATTGATAAGGGTTTTTTTTTTACCTTATTTTCAGTGAACCATGTTTGCCAACCAAAGCAAAGTTTTAACAGTTTCAACTTCCGAGTCCCTAAAAATCATACCTCTGTTTGGTTGCTGGGGAAGAGAGCTCCTTCTATTTGTACTCCACCAATATTCTCTGGTACTCGACGTCGAGCTCTTACAAAAAAAATTCGTCGGTTTAAGAAAATGCATGATACATGTGGGGATCGCGCCTGTTTTCAAAAAGATACTTCTCTTCCGTCACAACATGGCATCCTCCCTTCGATCTTGCTTCGAACGCATTCTGAATGTGATCCAAGGACCACCGTACTACGCTTCAGCCGAAATACCCAAAATCCTATTCATGTTATGCCGAATTGGATTTGGTGCATTTCAACTAAAATAAATACTAAACCATTCCCTCTTTAATACATTGTCCAAAGCACTCTCCATATATTCGCAAGCACTCATAGAAACTCGTAGAAATGATGTTGTCATAAGCAAATAACCAGTTATTAATACATGGCGATCGGAAAATCACCCTTATTCCTCTATCCAAACAATAAACCTGATCGAAGAACACACTTGCAAACCAGTCGTACATACCGTGTGATCCATATAAATAAGCCGTATCATGATAGCCTCCAGATAATTCCATTCTACACGGTCGTAAGCCATCAACATGTGAAGCTTCAGCGTCCAAAATTTGGTCTTCCTCTTTTGTATTTGCCTCGTTTCATGAATTTTCATAGAAACTAACACATTATTTGTTATAAGACGAAAAAGTGTCACAACCATGGGGTGCCGGGTACACACAGCCGCTTCCTCGGTAGGACAATGCCAGTGGGGCCCATATGGTTGGCAGCTAGTCCAAGGAATTCATCGACGTTCGCGCGTGAAGGTGTCACCTGTGAACAATCACCAAGGCCGAGCATAGAAGACTAGTCTCTCGCTACCGTGTCGCATAGCAACACTTCCCTTGGCAATGCACCGCTAGGCGGGATAGTGATGCCCAAAAACGCAGCAGTATGGCTCTCCCGAGAATCAAGGCGGGCTGATAACCGGGAAGAAATAGTTGATGGATTTGATTCTTGCTCAAGGATTGGACTCGATCGAGTTGAAGCGCCTCGTCGACGCTTCTAGAACCTCGGGACCGCCAGAGCCATGAGGGAGGGACGCAATCCTCTCACCCACGGCTTGGAGAACAGGCCTTATCTATGCCATGCAGAGATTAAGATGATCTCAGCAGGGATAGACATACGAGCAGGCAGCCTATCAGCTCCTTCCCGCCAAAAGCAAAAGTGCTTTTGGACCTCACCAACCCTGACGAGTGCGGGGCTAACCAGCAAAAGCCAGATGTCCATCCCCCGCCAAGGAGATCCCTGATGTCAGTAAGTGCACATGGTTGTTAAAGCTAGTTTCTAAGTAAAAGTATCAAACCACGGTGGAGCTATGGAAATGATCTCGTGTGTTTAGCTTTGATCATTTCTTCTCGCTTGTGCCCGCAAATTGTATTTAGATCAAGAAAGCAACAAAGTATATTTAGTTGTGTATTATGGTGAAAGTAAAATAAATAGTAAATAAAATAAAACAATATATGAGAGAAACTAGTGATTTATGAAGTGATTGGAACTGCAATAGGGATAAAGGCAATCTCGGGAAGTATGGTTCTACCACTAGCATATTTATGAATTGATTAGGCATGCATGTTGTTTACATATGTTTGTGAGGGTGCAGTGATGCGTCCATATTTTGCACGATTCTGCATATTTTTTTCATGCGTATTAAAATTTTGGCTTCGTTCTATATTGGTTTCTACCTTTTATGATTGATTTCAACACAAACCCATTTTTTCCAATGAGCTTTTCACAATATATGTTATTATTATTATTTTACCGTTTTTCCTTTATCTTTGTGTCTATGTATGTGTATGTGAAATTTATTAATTATCAAGAGGAAATGAGACGAAGGGAGGAGAATCCGGAGAAGTGTAACATCCCTGATTTTTGGAAAGTTCAAAAATCACAAAAATTTAAAACTTTTTGTTTTATATTAGAGCAAGACCAAAAACCAAATAAAACTCAAACACAAAGGTTACATAAGTTGTTTTACAATGCTACCGGAATTATTACAATCCAAATATGCCTCTAAAACCCTAAATAGGTTTCACCTAATCAAAGATATTATTTTTCTTTAACAAACCATACTTCAATCTTTTGTTTGAAAATAGTCACGTGACTACAAAATGATTTACAAAACAATATGTTTGTCAAATGGTTATTTTTAACTTCTATCTAATAATAATATTTCATCTTCCAACTATTTAGTTACTGGATATATTTGCAAACCAAAATTTACTATATCACCATCCAACTACAATATAAAGTATGAAATAACAAGATGTTTTCCACCAAATTAATTGTGAGAATAGGACTAAGAAAACATATTTTCAAATAGTTAAGTCTCTAATTCCAAATTGACAATTCATTCAATTTATTAACTTCTATTTAGAAAGTGCATTAAAATGACTATTAGGGTTACCCTGTTTTTAAAATGTAAAATTATGGAAAATAAGTTGTAATAACTTTCACAATTAAGTTTATAATGTGTAGTATGTCACTAAATTTTATTTGACCAATATTCATATTTTATATTTTTCTAACTTAAAAATCAATTATGCTACTATTAGGGAATTATTCAAAATTCCGATTTAAAAAATATAAATATGTTGAAAAGTTTATAAAATGCCTTGCTTTGAAAGGTATGGAAATTTAAAGATTTTAGAAATTTATTTGAGATCATTTGGAGTTATTAAACAAATGATATAATTAATTCAATTCAACGGAAATAAAAAGAAAAATTTGATGACATCATCGCTGACATCATCGTCTTCTTCCTCCGTTCGGAAACCGCATTATCACGGCCAAGATTTTAGCCACCCGATTTCTCTCCATTAAGGCCACGATTTCTTCACCTCTTTAGATCTATAAGAAGCCCCCGGAGTCCTCTCGTTTTCCCTCTCCTCTCCCTCTGGATCGAGCCTCGTGGTCACTGTTATTTCTCCTCGGAGCCCGTGGTGGACGCCTTCGTGTTTTCAAGATTCCGGCGAGGTGAGACCTTCCCCGTGCCCGAGTCCTCGCCCAACCTCTCCTCCTTTATCTCGCCCTTCGATTGATGCGCTCGGGTGATTTTTTTCGCAGCGGAATAACTGGCGTCGTCGTCTCGCGAAGGTCACCGGAGCCTGTACCGTCTCATTCGCACCACGCCGTCGACAACCGTCGTACCCTGGCTTGCTGTGGTTACCATTGGATGCGTCGTGCCGCGCTGGTCCTCTACGAGTCCTCCCCAAGCTTGGAGGCCCCTATAGAGCCGCCTCGGTGAAGATCCGAGCAGCCCGCCACCGCGCTCGCCATTTAACGGCGACCCCAAGCCCTACCGGAGTTCCTCTCCTCCTTCTCTCCTCCATTACATCCAGATCCGACACGCGAGATTAAATCACTTGTTGCAGAGGTATCGGCCAATAAGGAGGCGCCATGTCAGCCGAAGTGTTAAGTAGCTTATCGGCCGCTCGGCTTAGAGCTTAGATGGCCCAGGCCCACCACCTGTCCATCGCCCTGCGTGAAAAATAGCCAATCCAAGCCTAGTCCGTCTCTAGAATTATTTCCCAATAAAAATAGAATGGCAATTTTGCAGTTTAGTCCCTAGAACTTTGAACCATCATAACTTTTGATCCATAAGTCCAAATTTAGCAAACTTGGACTTTTTGGATTCCCCTGGATCTGTAGAATATTTTAGCACTATTCAAGTTCAAATTTGAAAAACCTATATTGGTTCAAATTTAAATATGCTTGTTTGATGAATTTTGGCATAATTCAAATTCTACAAATCCAAAAATTGCAAATAAAATATATTTGCAAACCTTGGGATGTGTACTTTCATATCCTATAATCCAAAATGATTTTTGAATAAGTTAAATGAAAATTTATTATTAAGTGGTAATTTGAGTATTTTTGACATATATTTAATTCTATAAATATTTTCTATATAGTTCCTTTTGCAAAATTGTTCCATATAGTAACCTTGAACCAGAGAGATCAGTACCTAAACATTTTGGACACTCTTGGACCATGAACATGTGATTTTGACCAAAAACCCAACATAGTGATTCATCCATTTGACCATGTCTTAGAATTTGTTCCATCTTTTATTCTTTGATGTTATGGCTATTTGGAGCCAAGACCAAGTATAAGTCCTTAGTGAGGTTAATCATATACTTAGCCAACTAGGGAACCTATAAACACTAGTATAGTTTTCTATCTACTTCTCCACTCCCCATTCTTGCTTCAAGAATTCATCAACTTAGCAAAATGAAGATCAAGACTCAAGCATAAGAAGGAAACTTCATTTTAAACTTGGTGGCAACATGAAGAGGTACATGGAAGATCAATGAAGAATTTTTGAAGTAAAGACTTGGACTCCACAATTAGAAGCAACTCAAGGAAGTGCAAATTCATGAAGAGATCAAGAAGAAGACCAACCCCTTTATCTTTTTATTCCCTTTTCTTTTCTACTTGACTTAGTGATATTTTGTGCCCATCCCACCTTGGACCAACTAGTGAGAAATACATGAAGAATCCACCAAGACCATGAGAAGAATTCGTCCAAGGAACAAAACTACAATAGAATCATGAAGATGATATTCAAGAAAACAAGCATGTGAAGACTTGGAGAAATCCATACAAATTGAAGAATAACAAGTGTTTTTGTCCAACCTTTGTCCCAAATGGAAAATCCCAAGACCCTAACTAAAGTTCTCTTTTGTTATGAAGTTAGTTGAACCTATACCTACCTTAACCAAGAATGGGAAGACTTAGATCACTCAAATGTCTTGAAGAAAATAACTAAGAGTTACATTTGTTATGTGTTGATTTAGTTGAGATAGTTAGATATCCCTGGTGAACTCTTGGAACTTCTTAGATAAATGTGTATTCAATAAAGTTTGATCACTACAAACTCAACCTAGACATCCCTAGTGAACTCTTTGTCGATACGTAGTAGAGCTCATAGACGGGGGTGCCATGAGACTACTTATAGAGACGTGGGGGAATGGTAGTATGACGATCAAGGACACCAAAGTTTACCCAGGTTACGTCGCAACTAGGCGGCGTTCCTACTCCTGCAATCTCACTAAATCAGGGCTGGAGCCTAAAGTATACAAAGTACAATGTGAGTTGGTTCAACTACTTGACGAGGATCGACTTCTCGGCGAGTTGGCTTCTAGCTAATTGTTTGTGTCTTTCTTCTCTCCCGTCCGGCTTTATATAGATAGTAGGGTTAGGGCTTATAGAAAAAAACCTAGAAGACGGTAAGTTTCTAACTTGGAAAGCAGGAATCCCCCTTCTACTCCAAGCCGTACCACGTGGTCCGTGGTCCGGGTTCTTCTAGAATCCGGCTTCCGTGCGTCAGCTTACCGGGCCGCCTAATGGACCGTGATCCATTACCATTCAGGCCACCCTGGTAATCCGACACTTTAGGACAATATCCAATATACCCCTAATCGGTATATATCCGACAGTAGCCCCCAAGAAGGATTGAGACGCAAATTCGCCGTCTTTCGTCAAATTGCATTTTCCGAGAAATGTTGTCTTTCCGTATGGATTCTTCTTTTTCTCAAATCATGCTTTAACGGGAAACTCAGAATCGGGAAAATCTGCCTTTTTCTTCCACGAGACTTCGTGGAGAAGCAACTTCCTACGTCAGCAATAAAATCATGCTGACGTCAGGGACGTGTCGGTTTCGAGTGTGAAACCCTGGAACGTATCTCTGAAAGATTCTTGCGGGAAACGAGGAGATAGCAATAATCACCCGTCGCCTCATTTCCCGGATTTTCCGGCGAGTGACACGCGTTGAAGATCTAACGGTCCAAAGAGCCGTTGCAATGTATCTCAAAGGTTTTCTGGCTATAAATAGCCTACCTCGAGCCCTCTGGTAACCCTTCTGCTCTTACTTCACCTACCAGCCCCAAGCACCATAACACACGAGCCCAGTTCCATTAGAACGAGCAGAGCTTGCGCACGTCTGATACGTGCATTTTATATCATCATTTATACCCTCCATATAGGCATTATTGGGATGTTTTATCAATGTTATATCATTGTTTTGCATGTTTTAGATGATTTTATGGGACTTTCCTACAAAGTCCCTATTTTTGGTATTTAATTTCTGGGTGTCATAAAACACCTGTTTTCATGTTTTTGATGTTTCAGGAGCTACAGGTATCCAAATTGCGAAAGGAAAAAAACCCTGTCAGTTTTTCTTCGGGAGAAAGGCCGTGGGCACAAGACACAAAGGAGGAGGGCCAGGAGGCCCAAAAGGGGTAGCCCACGCGGCCAGATTCCCTGGCCGCGTGTGGGGCCCCAAATGGGCCCACAGCACCTCCTCCCGAGGTATTTTTGCTGACGACTCCGTCTTCCCCGAAAAGGAACACCCTAATTTTCCGAGACGAGACGGAGCCGCCAGGGGGGCGAAACTCTCGAAACTCTCCGCGGGGGAGACAGTTCCTGCTGCTCCGGAGCTCCGGAGAAGGGGGAAATCATTCCCATCTTCATCCCCATCTCCTCCTTGGCGTGGGAGGAGGCATCTCCATCACCATCCTCACCAGCACCTGCATCTCCACCATCACCATCACCGTGATCCACTCCGTTCCCCTCATAGTTTGATCATTGCTACACCCTAGATACGTGTTATTATACTCCGTTGCATGTTTGAGATTGAGTACTTGTCATTATTTGGTGGTGGATCCATTGTTTCAGATTGTGTTGTACCACATATGTCACCATACATGATCATGTTTGCACGTTGTGAGTAGTTCCCACATGTTCCTGAGGGCATAGGATGAATTGGCAATGATTTTTTACATGAAATGAGTTGTTATTTGGTCTAGTATTTATCTTTTATGTGATTCTATGATGGTGTTGTATGAACGTCGACTGTACAACACTTCGCCTACATGGGCTCATAGGAGAACACCGTAGTGTAGTGACGTCATGATGTCTTTAGGTGACAGGAACTTGAGACAGAGTCATTGAATCACCTACATGCAATGAATCACTATGCCAGCTAAATCCGTGCAGCCCTCGGGAACGTTTTCCATATAAGACAAACACACACTTGAGCTTGTCCTCTTGCGCATTAGAGGATTGGGCTTTGTCTCTCATTGAGACCTACTACTTGCTGCAATTTACTTTCCGCATTTTACTTTACTTGCACTACACAATTAAAACACAAAAACACATGTTGCTTTTATTATTCCTTTGCTATTCTACTTACCAGTTCCTTCTGCTCCTCGTGGGTTTGACAACCTTTCTAATTCGAAAAGTACTACAATTGATCTCCTGCACTTGGGAGCCATCAAGACACTTTTCTGGCGCCGTTGCCGGGGAGCGTAGCGCTATTGGTAAGAAGTTTGGTAAGGAAACTTGAAAGCTGAATTTTACTTGCTGTTGCATCCTGTTATTATTATGGCTTTTATGAGAGATGCTTCGCTGAAACTTGCTTTATATGACAGTGCTTATGCTATTAAACCTAAAGTTGTTGAAAAATCACCTCATGATGATGGTTATATTATTCCCCTTGAATTTGTTAAAACTGTTAGGAATGAGTATTTTGTAGGGGATGGAACAAAGGCTGCAAGTGATCACATACAGGCTATTGAGGATATATGTGGGCTAATTAGGCTCAAGGCTATTTCCGAGGAGGAGGTAAAATGGAAGTTATTGTACCAGTCCTTAACTGGTCATGCTCGAAAATGGTATATGTCCCTGGATGAAGAAATTACACATAATTGGGATACTTTTATGAAGGTTTTCTTTCTTAAATATTTTACTCCTAAAGAGGCTTATGAGAACCGTTGCTTTATATTTAATTTTTGGCCACACCTTGGAGAGAGTATTACTCAAGCTTGGGGGAGGCTTAAGGACCTCCTTCGTAAGAATCCTTGTAATGATCTCACAAATAAACTTATATTGATAAACTTTTATGTGAGACTACCTGATAGGCTAAAGCAATATTTGGATGGTTCATCTGGTGGAAGCTTTACAAATAATACTGCAGAAGAAGCTTGGAATTTATTGGAAATTATTTCGAAGAACTATGAATATTGGGACCTAGACAAAGGTAATGAAGCTTATTTTGATTATGGATATTCATGTGTAGAAAGTTTCTCTAGTTCTATTTTGTTCAAGAATGTTATTAAAGATTTTGGTCTTGATCCGTATGTTGCAATTGAAATAGCTAAGAAATTTGCTGAGCACATTCGAATTCCTAAAAGTGGCTTTGATTATTATGTTGAACCTGTTAAATCTTCTATTGTTGTCCCTAAATTTATTAAAGAAACACCAGTGTCATCTGTAGTAATAGAAGAATATATTGAACCACCTCCCTATCCTTAAAAAGTTAAAGAGAATTTGCTTATTGTTGTTGCTGATAGCCTTTGAACTTAGTATACGCTATGCAATATTACAAATTGTTTTACTAGATATTGAGGAAAAATTCTAAGTATAACTAATAAATGAACCACCTGGGTTGAAGTGGTAAGACTGGATTATGTTGAGTGTTTCCTCAGGGCCCTTATCTAAGGGTTATTCCACTTGAGGTTGTCACTTGAGGAAGGCCACCCAGGAACAAAGATATTACTATGTCCTTCTAAGTTTAGTAGCTTACCGTGCAGCCTTTTCACATATGGGCTCTGTCTTGATCAACTAAGTTGTGAGAGTTCAGCCCAGGCTTGACAAGAAGATGTAGCAAAATTATAGGTGGAACGGGTCTTGCCGGTGGTTTTGGACTTCTTCTTCTGAAAGATCTCGTCTCAATTATCTCCTTTCCATGATGCACTCCGGGTGTATAGGATGTCTGGACTAATTGAAGACAAAGGGTGAAAGTGCACAAGCTCTGCAGAGTCAACAAACTAAGATCTTAGCCGTGTCCCCGGTTATGGACAACTATGAGCAACTGGATAAGGAATGACGAAAGAATCTCATCATCAATTTCAATAAGTAAAATTTTGACCAAGTGAACAGTATTGTGGTGCTTGGATCTTAATCCAATGTTGCCACCCTTTTGAAAAGAAAAGTTGGTTTTACAAAAGTGATAGGAGAAAACTGGCTTTATGCAAAACTTAGCCAAAACTCCACTCAGCCAAATAAGCATGTAGTATTAGTCTTGCCATTTATATCCACCATAGTGTTACTTGCCAATACATTAAATTGTATTGACTCCCTTGTGGCTGCATATTCCATATTGCAGATATTTCTGAAGAAGAGTGAGGATTTCGTTTAGGATCTCGAGTCAATCGCCAACATGTTTTGCCTGTGGCACATGAAGAAGATGGGCTCAATGTTGTACTATGTTTTCCGCTGTATTTCTTTGTTTTCTGCTAGTCTTCTAAGACTAAGCAAATTGTAAACCTATTTTGTAAAGACTGGATCATGCGATGTAATAGAATTTGATGCATTTGCATGATATTTCATTTTGTACTGTGGTGCTAGCAATTGATCCAGGGACTAGCACAATAACACATGTGTCCTTACATTATTTAAATGTGGGAACGCTACATCTGAATATGATAGATGTGTGTACATTAAATTTGTTGATGAATCGCCTATATACTTGCTGCTATATGTTGATGATATGTTAATTGCTGCCAAGAGCATGAAAGAAGTCACTACATTGGAGAAAAAATTGAGTAGTGAGTTCGAGATGAAGGATCTTGGTCCTGCTAAGAAAGTTCTAGGTATGGAAATTTCAAGAGACAGAAAATCTAGATTGCTATTTCTTAGTCTGGAGAATTATATTAAGAAAGTCCTTCATCGTTTTAATATGCATGATGCAAAGTCTGTTAGTACTCCAATTGCTTCACACTTCAAGTTGCCAGCATTGCAATGTCCTACTACTGACAAAGATATTAAGTACATGTCACGAGTTCCTTATGCTAGTGCTGTTGGTTCCTTAATGTATGCCATGGTGTGTTCTCGGCCTGATTTATCTTATGTTATGAGCTTGGTCAGTCGATGCATGGCTAAGACTGGTAAAGAACATTGGATAGTTGTTCAGTGGATTTTTAGGTACCTTCGCGGCTCATCCAAAGCTTGCTTGAAGTTTGGCAAGACTGGTGAGGGACTCGCAGGCTATGTGGATTCAAATTTTGCTGCCGACTTGGATAAGAGGAGATCCCTCACAGGTTATGTGTTTACAATTAGTGGATGTGCCGTTAGCTGGAAGGCTACCTTGTAGGGTGTTGTTGCACAATCTACTACTGAGTCTGAGTACATGGCTATTGCTGAAGCATGCAAAGAGTCAATTTGGTTGAAAGGTCTGTTTGCTGAGCTTTGTGGAGATGATACTTGCATAAACCTATTTTGCGACAGTCAGAGTGCTATTTACCTTACTAAGGATCAAATTTTCCATGAGAGAACAAAGCACATTAATGTCAAGTACCATTATGTGCGTGATTTTGTTGCACAAGGTAAGATGAAGGTATGCAAGATTAGTACTCATGATAATCCTGCTGATATGAGGACAAAGCCAGTTCCTATTGCTAAGTTTGAGCTTTGCTCAAGCTTAGTTGGTATCACTGCTTAGCCCAAGAGGCTATTTGGCGCCGAAGTTGTTTTCTTTGTGTGTTTCAGGTGAAGGTTCTCATTTATTCTACAAGGAGGAATTTGTCTCAAGGTGGAGTGTTATTTTATGGTGATCCAAATTCATATGAAGATAAAGGAAAGTTCGGCCTCCGCTACGCGGAGGCCCCCCCGCGGTTCGGTACGAGTTGGATTCACAGTTACCGACCTAGTTAGGCCAGGACCGTCTTTATATACCTCTTGTTAGCCGCCGCACGGGATAAGCCACATATTGTAAATCCCGGCGCGTTTGTAACCTCACCCGAATATAGTGAAGTATTGCTGGCTGGCGCCCGTGGTTTTTTCTCTTCCTCGTTGGAAGGGTTTTCCACGTTAAAATCTCGTGTCCCCGTTGGTTCGATCTTGTTTAACTTCATCGTTGTTTTGCTATTGCGTGTAACAACAAAGAGAAAAGTTAAGAGTACAGAAGCATATTTCACACTAAACTATTCAGCATGCTACCAAATTCCACAATCGGACGAACCTCTGCAATACTCTATTACCATTATTTCTATTTCATACATGTAATACACATGCATAGATGCTATCAGAATATAGATAATTTGAGCAAAAACCAACCAGAACTAAGATGATTACCCATAAGTGAACTAAAATCAAAGGTTAGTTCTTGCAACAAAGGACAACAGCTGCATGTGGGGCCAAGGCTGAGGTAGGGCAAGATGAGGGAGGGGAGCAGAAGAGGGCACCGACTTGGGTGGGATAGGCGTCACTCGATTGAGAAACCTAGGCAGACGAGGACGGATAAACGGGAGGCGACAAGTGTTGAGGCGGGGCAGCGGTAACATCAGCACACGGAGTAGAGCCCAGTCGTCCGCGGCGGCGGTACGGCGAGTGGCTGCGGATCTGGCGCGGGGGAAAACAACCAACCTCGTCGGTGGTGAGAGCAAAGAGGAGGACATATGACCTTGTCTCCGCCTGAGGTGTCACCCCTAGTTTGAGCAGAGAGGATGCAAAGCGGTGAGGGCGAGTGCCGGAAGGATAGAGGAGACGATGCGACAGCGACGGAATAGGAAGCAGCGAGGAAAAGGTTCGTGAGGGGCAACGGCAAGAGGCCCTCACGGAGGCGCAAGCTAGGCTTGTGCGGCGGGCAGATCCGCGGCGGCGGCGATGTGGCTAGGAGGCGGCTTGCAGTGCGTGATTGTAGATGGCATGAGCGACGGGCGTGGTCGCCTTCTCCCTCGGAGGGAGATGAGTGCTCTGGACCCACAATGGCGGGATGGAGGGAGAGGATGCCGCCGACCGCTGAAGGGAAGACGTGGATGGGTAAGATTGAGGAAAGGAGGGAGCCGACCACCAATTACCGCCTCGATTGGCTTTTTTCGCGAGTGGCGGAGCTGCCGAGCTGCTGGATTGTCGGTCATGGGAGGCGTGGGACGACCCCGCCACCTTGTCGACCTCACTTATGGGACCGCATGGCAGTGTCAGAGAAAAACGTGGATGCACCTAGAGAGCCTACTCGACACATGGCTTAAATCTTTAGTTAATGTGATGATTGATGAACCAGGTTATACTAGCTAATGGCTTTGGAACTTGAACACGAGGAAGGATTATGGAAAATAATAATAAAAAATAAATATGTTCTTAATAAATGTATTTCGGCTATCAAGCATAAACCTGGATACTCCCGGTTTTGGTTTATGCTTTGTAGGAAGAAAGTTGGAAATACATTTTGGGAAATATCGGTGGGTTTAGTTCATTTATAAGCATAAAAATATCTGTGGTATTTCTCCATTTACAAAGATATTTTTATAAGTTTTGTAGGAAGAAAGTTGGAAATGGAGAAATACTAGATTTTGGGAAGATCGGTGGGTTGGTGATAAACCTTTAAATATCATTTGTCCTCGCCTTTATGGAATCTGTAGGAAAAGAAACTTTACTGTTGTTGATATCCTAAAGTAAAATTATTCAAAATACGTGCAATGATGTGATTTTGATTCAAGGGGTAGATCAAATAAGATGGACATTGACGAAATGGGATTTTCTCTATCAAGTCATTATATAGGAAGATGATGTTGGATTATATTGGCTATCTGCACAAATTTATGTGGAAGTCCAAACTAGCACAAGAAATAAAATATTTTTATGGCTCACTTTGAGAAACAATATTCTTACGAAGGATAGTCTGACTAAAAAAAGGGGTTGGCATGGCAACTCTACATGTCATTTTTGTGGGAATGCAGAAATTGTGAACACCTATTTATCTCCTGCTTGGTTGCTAATTGATATAGAGGATCTTGCTTTGCACTTTTAATGTGGGGAAGAAATATGTCGCCATAAATGACCTATTTGGCAATCCGACGAAATAGGCCGTAGCCCCGCTATATAAATATAGCAACCACCCGATACAACAAGCGATTTGAAACATAGTAGCGGCTGGGGCAGCAGCCAACACACACCCAAAGGAAAGAAAAGAAAAAACAAAAGGAGACATATGCGGTTTGACTAAACGACGTTGACCCGCAACCGTTGTGCCCTCCGAAAAAGTACCACCACTCTCCTAGGTCTGAATCATTAAGTACCAAGCAACACCTTCAAGAAGGAGACCTGCTACCCGGACCAGCGCACTGGTCCTAGGATTTCCCCCGGCACTCCAAGGGAAGCAGACAAAGGGTATCCACAACGCCCTTCAGGAAGGAGAGATGCCACCCGGAGGCGGCACCGCGTCGGTGTCGTGCCAAGCGACAAGGATTACTCCCGAAAAACCCTAGCCACAACCCCGGACCATTCGGAACAAAGGAGCCCCGCAAGGACAAGCCTCAACGCCACTAGACTAGCCGCCCACTAACTTGCACCAACCGGTTCCGAAGTCACCATCGTCGTCTCCCCAAAGCAACCGTCACGCGATCTACAACGTGGAGGAGAAGATAAGCCTGTACCAGGGTCAGCAGAACTGCAGGCGCGCAGGAGGGAACTACCTCCACCGCCCAGGACATGAGTCGACCGGACGCGGCCACGAGCACACCAGTCCCCGTAAGGTCAAGCCGAGCCAAGCTCGTAAAGCCCCCGCAGGGGAAAACCAGTCCTAATGTGGTCCGGCGGGGCCCAAGTTTGGCCTGTGAAGCTCGTCGCCCCGCTGCAACAAGCCGGCCGCCGTCGCCGCAGAACCATGTACTCTCAACCAAAACCTTTAGACGCAGAACGCACTACAGGTCAGGCCGGTCCGCCCTGACCCATATGGGGTTTGTGGGCCCAGATCGAGGCCGAGGGCCCAGACAGGCACCGTCCCGCTGCACGCCATCAGCCGTAGCGCTGCACCCCCCGCATGCCACGGACGACGTCGACGCCCCGCCACCACCTGGCCATGGACGAACCATCTCTGCCTGAGGAGCACCGCCGCCGGATAGGAAGGAGACACGCCTCCACCTATGGGCTTCCAGGAACGAGCGAACCGCCGGGGTTTTTTTCAAACCCCGGAGTAATAACCTACGATTTTCATTGATCCCGGCCGAGCTCGTTTGAGCTCGCCGATCTAATGTTGTTGTTTTCCGCATCAGCCTGCGTGTCACTTTTGTGCCTTTTGCTTCCTTGAGTAGAAGCATCCCCCTCTGATCCGTTTTCCAAGTCCTTTTCTTTGCTGTCCTTCCTAGTCCAAGTCTCCAGCCCAGTTCTATCATCAGTGTGTTCACTAGGGGGGGGGGGGCTCAAGCGCTAGCCTTTTACGTGAGGATGGGTGAGTGTCCACGGCCATACCTCTTGCGTATTTCAGAGGGCTAGTACCAGTATCTCTCAGATCATCGTCTGCACCTTTATCAGATTTCCACCCTGGGACACATTTTTATTCCAGTTTCCCTGTCTACCCCCACGACGTCCTCCTATGGAATTGTTACCACCTCCAAATGAAGCCCATTCAGGTTGGGGAGCTAGCATCCAGTCGAACCATTGCATGTCCTTCTCCACATGTTTCCCGTTACCATGTTCAAGATGGACGTGCCCCAACATCCCCTAAACGAAGCAGAATTTTGGTATTTTCTCATAGTATATACTTGATAAAAGGAATTTTTCTGATCCTTCGTAATGGACATGAATCTGGTAAGAGGTTTTTTTACATCCACTTCTACTCTTACCCGAACTTGGTCTCCATCACCTCTCGGGGTAAGATTGACCTTCGTAGCCTTTCCCACACGTTTACACAGAGATTCAAGGACCTCCTTCTTCCTATAAGCAGTAGGAAAGCCCTTTAATTGGACCCACACTGGAAGTTTGTTCAGATCAGCATCTTGTGGATTTAAGAAACCATCGTACTTCTCAATCAGTACTCCATTATCTCGGAATATCCATGGGCCTTGTTCCATGATTCTTTTCTAATCACCCAAGCACTTTACCTTCAGCGTGAATCTATTGTTGCCTACCGGATCAAATATCACACCTTGGGTTAAGCTCCATGCCATCCGCATGTATGAGTAGAACGCTTCTCTTGAAAAGGGTTTTGAGGTATGAACCCTGCAGATCGCCATGAATTTGGTTTCTGATTGTTCATGAGGGAACTCCTCATCGAAATTAAGAGAATCCTCCTCCTCCTCCCGCAGGTCCAGCCTTTGGAGAAGATCATTAATTGGGATCAATTTCCCCTATCTCCCCCCGAGAATCTGCTCAGCGCCGAAGAACCCGATGTTTCGCTCTCTATGTCGGCGCTTGACGAAAACCCTAGACCAGGTCCCCTCTTTGCCCCAGTTATAGATCGGAACAAGGGAGAATCCCTGTCTTAGACGGACACGAGCCCCTATCCAATCCGTACAGGGAGATTGAAGAAGAACTCACGCCGGAATCAAGATTCCGCCGGAGGAGTCTAAACCCTAGGCGTCGCCAAGGGGAGCAGTTGGCCCCAGCTATCGTGCTTCTTGATCCAGAACTCGTACTCCCATGATGACTCTTATATATTCAAAGATGAATCTCGTGATCGTGTGAACAATCAATGTCGTAACTAATTCCCTTTGTCTCGCGATATTTTACTTGTACGAGAACCGATCATCGGTATCAACCATACCTTGTTTGATCTCGTTACCGACAAGTACTCTTTTACTCGTTCCGTGATATGACATCCTTGTGACCTAGTCACGTGCTTGCGTGCTTGCAAGCGGTGTCGATGTGATATCACCGAGGGGGCCCAGAGTATATCTCTCTGTCATTTGGATGGACAAATCCCACTCTTGATCCATGAGCGTCAACTAATACTTTCCGAATACCCAACGACACCTTAATAGTCACCCTGTTATGGTGTGACATTTGATGACATCAAAGCACCCTTCCGGTATCAGTGATTGACAGGATCTCATGGTCTAAGGAATAAGTTACTTCGTATGCAAGATATAACAATATAAACTAAATGACTTGATCGTATTGTTATCTTGATATTGGGTATGTCTTCATCACATCATTCTTCTAATGTCATGACCCCGTTATTAACAACATCCAATGTTCATGATCGAGAAACCTTGATCATCTATTAATCAACGAGCTAGTTAAAAGAGAGGCTTTACTAGGAACCACTATTTCTTTATTAAACACACATGTATCAACGTTTCCCGTCAATACAATTCTAGAATGAGAAAAAAATTTATCATAAACAAGGTGTCGAAGAGTCGTGTCGACAAATCCCTCGGATGATCCGGTAGGGTTTCGAGTAGAGGAACGATGTACGCGCTGGTGACCTCGACGGCTAACAAGGAGAAAGATTTACCCAGGTTCGCGGCCCTCGTAGAGGTAAAACCCTTACTCCTGCTTGTCTGATCTGTATTATGGCAAAATAGTCGAGCCGTTTACAATGGGGATGCCATGGTGAGGCGTACGGGGTATCCCGTGTATTTCCTAGTCTAGTTGTTGCTTGTATCTTCCTCTCTCTAGATTGGATCTCTAGATTGGTTGTCCCTTGATTGGATCCCTAGATTCGATCGGGATTGGTTCTCTTTTTCTCTCCTCCCTCCTGGCTTTATATATGCAGCTAGGAGGGGGTTACATGAGTCCTAGTAGATTACGTATAGGCGTTCTTATCTTGACCTGAAAGTCTTGCGGGTGGGCCTTCGTTGGGTCTTCTAGTAGCGCAGGATAACACCTCTCTTTGGGCCTAGGTCTTGGGCCTTGGACCGGGTAGCCTCACCCGATAGGTCCAGGACTCTTCTCTTCGTCAGTAGCCCCTGAGCGTTTACTCGATTGAGAATCTGTCGGGTAGACGCTCAAAGTCCGTTCTTGATATCTTCGATTGGTTATTCAATCGTCTGGTTTTGAGGGTGTACACCCTGTGCTTGATGCGCTTTCCCATACTCGAGTATCGAGTGGTAAATATGTCTGGTGTTGGCTGTTTTCGCAGAAGGATGTGGCTTAGTCGCTTGGCTCTCCCGAAAGATCAGGGCCAATTAATTGCATCTAGGGCGAAAACGGTTTTGGCCTACACGAATTCGAGACCTCCGACTCGAATCCGGCGAGGTGATCGTTGCGACTGGGCCGTGGAGGTCTTACCGAGTCGAACTTAACCTAACGGGGTACCCGGCGCGTCCGCTAGGATTTTTCTTCGTGTTGTTGACACGGGAAATTTACCGGAGGACGCAGCTTGAGTGTGATTCTAGGCCCAAAAGAGAGATCCTTGGGTCTTACCTTCGTACTCGAAAGAATACGGCATCCGGATGTGCCTAGTCGGCCGAACGATCCAGGATAAGGATGTGTAAATACATCGTGTGGTAGAGTTGCGGGAGCCGCACACTCGCGATGTTCTTGCGATTCTTCGGGTGAAGAGATCTTCCTTCTTAATCTTGTGCGAAAGAGATTTCGCGTTATTAAGTTTGCACGAAAAAATGTCATCTTGATGTGCCCATACGAAAGAGATTTCGTGTCAGGGTGACTATGCGAAAGAAATTTTGCGTCTTGATGTGCCCATATGAAAGAGATTTCGTGTCAGGGTGCTTATGCGAAAGAAATTTCGCGGTGGTGGTTTACTCAACACGGCGGAGGGAGTCGACGCGGTGGAGATGTACTCGACACGGCGGACAGAGTCGACGCGTTGGAGGTGTACTCGACACGGCAGACGGAGTCGACGAGAAAGTCATGTATTCGACGAGGCGGATGGCGTCGACGCGGTGGAGGTGTACTCGACACGGCGTAGGAAAACTTCTCGGGTACCTGGTATCCGCCAGAGGCATCGAAGCCAACCCAGAGAAAATACAAGCAATCTTGACAATGAAGGAGCCAACCAATCTACGCGGAGTCCAACAGCTCGCAGGGCGACTAACCGCCTTGAGCAGGTTCATCGCACGATTGGGGGAGCAGGCGTTACCCTTCTATAAGCTGTTGAAGAAAACGGACAAATTCGAGTGGACACCAAAAGCTAAACAAGCGTTCGCAAACCTGAAGCGATCGTTGCAAAGCAGGCGCGTCCTTGCAACACCGCAAGAGAGGGAGCCACTCTACTTGTACCTAGCCGCCACAAACCAGGTCATCAGCACGGCAATCGTAGTCGAACGACCTGAGGAAGGCAAAGCATACGGAGTCCAACGACCGATCTATTACATCGGTGAAGTGCTCTCGCCATGCAAGCAACGATATCCTCATTACCAGCAGCTCGCATATGGGGTTGTTCTTACAGCTCGAAAACTCAAGCACTATTTCTAGGAACACGCCATCACAGTGGTTAATGACGCGTCACTCGGGACAATCATGAACAACCCTATGGCATCTGGAAGAATAGCAAAATGGAGCATCGACCTGGGCGCTTGGGACATCACCTATGCAGGACGCAATGCAGTTAAATCCCAGGTACTCGTGGAATTCCTAAGCGAGTGGATAGAGCTACAAACGCCCGGACCGCCTGAGTACACGAGCAACTGGATAATGTACTTTGACGGGTCCAAAAGAAACGAAGGAGCAAGAGCTGGAATCGTCCTCATATCGCCGAGGGGAGACAAGCTGCAATACATCCTAAGATTGGATTTTCCACCCGATGATCCAGCATCGAACAACGACGCAGAATATGAAGCCTTGTTGCATGGGATGAAGATGACAGTCGCCTGTGGAGCTACCCGATTAATGATCTACGGCGACTCCAATCTCATCGTGCAGCAGACAATGAAAGAATGCGACGCAATTGCTGAAAACATGGTCGCATATCGTGACATGTACAACCTGCTCGAAGGAAGCTTCAAAGGATGCGAGCTGAAGCATATTGCGAGATCCAGCAAGGAAGAAGCAGATAGGCTGGCAATCATGGGTTCCACAAACACACCCATACCACCAGGGATATATTTCGAGCGGATGACTAAGCGATCGGTCAAAGTCAAAAAAGCTGCAGGGGCACCCGCAGCACCAGAAACAGAGGTCAGCCCGCAAGTTGCCATCATCGAGCTTATTCATAACATTTCACGGCAAGTTTTTCTGGTCGAGCCAGTCTGGACGCAGAAATATCTCGACTACTTGACCACCAAGCAGCTCCCGACAGACCCTCGCGAGGCTCGACAGATAATACGACGCAGTAAATCCTTTCGGGTGGTCAACGGAGAATTATACAAGCAAAGCATCTCGGGTATACTTCAGCGCTGCATCGCTCCCGAAGATGGCAAAGAATTACTCCAGGACATCCACCAAGGAGACTGTGGACATCACGCTAGCTGGAAACAATCATGGGAAAAGCCTTCCGAGCAGGATTCTACTGGCTCACGGCAGCCACCGACGCAAAGGAGCTGGTCGACAGGCGCGACGCTTGCCAGCGATTTGCACCAAGACCACACGCACCCGTTACGGAATTGCACATGATACCCATCGCCTGGCCCTTTGCACAATGGGGCTGGACATGGTAGGACCACTACGCAAGTCTACGCCGGGTGGATACACACACTTGCTGGTCGCAGTTGACAAATTTACCAAGTGGATTGAGGCCATGCCAGTAACCTCGGCTAGCGCTCAATGCGCCGTCAAGTTCCTCGATTCCATCGTATGCAGATTCGGAGTACCACACGACATCATTACAGACAATGGTACAAACTTCACAGCAAAGGAAACACAACAGTTCTGCGAGGAAAAGGGCATCAACTTCAAGTTTGCTTCAGTTGCCCGTCCGCAAACGAACGGACAAGTCGAAAGATCCAATGGCTTAGTTTCGGCTGGCATCAAGAAACGACTACTCGATCGTCTGCACCCAGCAGCAGGACATTGGGCCGAAGAGCTACCCTCCGTACTATGGAGCCTCCGCACAACTCCAAACCGGTCCACAAACTACACACCATTTTTCATGGTATACGGGGCAGAAGCAGTCCTTCCCGAGGATGTCAGATTCAGCGCCCCACGGGTTGTGGCTTACAGCGAAGAAATCTCCAACAAGGCACTCGCGGAAGATATGGACGCATTCGATGAGATGCGCAATATTGCGCTCGCAAGATCCGCAGTATATCAACAATCACTGCGAAACTATCATAGTCGCCGCATACGCCACAGAGCATTCGCGGTAGGAGATCTGGTGCTGCGGCTCAAGCAGAAGGAAGGACACAAGCTTGAGCCACCATGGGAAGGACCCTTCATCATACACGAAGTTACCCCAGGTGGAGCCTACAGGCTGAAGAACCCATCGACTGGAGGAATCTATTCCAATCCTTGGAATATCGCACACCTCCGCAAATTTTATCCCTAGATTTACTTGTTCTCGCAATAATAAGGCTATACTAGCCACTCTTGTAGCTCGAATACATGACTTCTCAGTCATCGCAATAAAATACATGGTTTCTCAACCATACTCGAAGATTATTCATCCTTACATGCTAAATAGTTACAGGTATACACCCCATAAACACACGGGGCTGCGCCTAAAACTCAGCATCACAGGAAAATTTATACATACAGGGTTACACACCTTACAACAGTTTTTTATAAACTATACAGGATGTATACATCCAACAATCAATCATGGCGCTGAGCATTCTCAGTCGCCAACACTCTATCTACTTCATCAGAGGTCAATCGAATGATCTCTTCCGCTGCAGGACGAACATCATCATAATGCGGCGAAATATCATCGATTGGACCATCCGGAAGTCTAGCTACGGAGTTAAAGTTCACCTCAGGATGCCATATCCGGACAAAGGAGAGAGCCACCACTGCGCCGCAAGTCATCTGATTGCGAACACACTCGCGAATCTCTCCCTCTTGCCTGAACAGCTTGAGGAGATAGCTCCAATCTTTAGGACCC
Organism: Alopecurus myosuroides; assembly: GCA_028641055.1. NCBI lineage: Eukaryota > Viridiplantae > Streptophyta > Magnoliopsida > Poales > Poaceae > Alopecurus > Alopecurus myosuroides. The sequence goes on along the minus strand of JAPCYS010004109.1, from coordinate 52,799 downwards.
CTTTGCAGCGGATAGAACACGGCGTTCATCGCGACCAAGACCTCGTGAAAAGAACTCACGAGAACTTTTGCATGGATGACTCGGAACTTCAAAGTAGCCAACACAAAGCCTCGACTGCGATCAGACCAAAAGTTATTCGCATGAGGCTTTGAACTGCCAGCTTCTTGAAGAATGTGGTTTTCTACCCACTGTTTTTCCTCCCTATCATCCGGCTTAACAACTGAAGAGCAAACATACGCGATCAGACAAGGAAACAATACAAAGAAGACTTGGGGGTTGTATTACTTACACAGCAAGTCTCTAACGACAGAACCAACTCGTCCATCAAAAACTGTTCACGCTCAATCGCCAGTTTTTCCTTGGACTTCGCAAAATTGGCTACCCCGCGCAAAGCTTTCAGCTTGCGCTCACCCTCCTGGACCCGATCACGGAGACCTGCATAGGTCCCAACAGCGGCAACAACAAGATTTGCTGGAATAGCATGTCTACCTGACGGTTCCGCGGCAACCCCAGCAACCTGGAAGAATACAAGGAAAGAAGTAAGATGCCCTTTTCGAGATATATCTAGTCGCGTATTTTACGAGTGCTCGGGGGCTACTCCTATCGGGAGGAAACACACAATTGCGGGAAACATTTCAGAAGAACATCTCGATTAAGACAATGGAAATACAGGAGCACATCCCAAGGTTCATTACAATCGAGGCGAATAAGTAAACGAAAAACAAGCTAAGGAGCTACAGTGGTGCTGCCACTCGCAGCAGTCGTCCCTCCCTTAAGACGAGCAAACAGCTCAGATAACTTCCGAGCAAGGACTCCGGCTCGCTCGCCAAAACGACGAAGCCCTACCTTTTTGCCTGTGAAATAATCGACAGGGAGATCCGAGTAGGCCTCCTCCAAGCCGCTAACTCCATGCGCCAGCGCAAACTGGATGGCCGTCTTCGCCCCAGATTCCGACTGAGCGACCGCGTAGGCATCAAGGAGATTGCTCTCTATGAAGATCTTCATCAGGTCACCTAGCGCGGGTGGAGACACAACATTGACGAGGAGGCGACCATGCAGCTGTGTCAACACTTGGGTAGCATTGCCAACCAGGGTGCAAACTCCTTCGGCATGCCTCCTGAGCTGAGCAAGGGAGTCCGTCAGCGCGTCCACCCGCTGGACTCCAGGAACTTCCAGAGGAGCAGCCAGAAGACCTACAAATGAAAAACGTCAAGACCCAAAAAACTCACCAGGATAGAAGACAAAATTTGCAAGATAGAAATAGCTTACCCGCAAAGCGCTCGGCAAGAGGACGAAGGAAGGCGACAGGGTCGGTATCCGCCTTATTGCCAGCATCCTCCAAGCTCTTCGGAGCATCCTGGGCAGTCGCAAGCTTTCCTTCAAGATCCGTCGATTGCATGCGGGAAGCCTCGAGTTCCCGTCGAACAGCCGCCAGATCAGCCTCTTGAGCTATTACGCGAGCGGAGATACTCTCCTTCTCGGCCTTCGAAAACTCAAGTTGAGCTGCACAGCGACATTTATCAGAAGCCAAAAAATCGACGGAAGGATGAAAACACGAAAAGATAGTAAAACTTACTTCGAAGAAGCTCGTTTTCGGAGATGAGTCGACTACGATCTGCTCGAAGCGTCCTGCATTCCGACTCAGCAAAAACAACACGGCGACCAATCGCCGCAAGGGAGTCAACGATCGACTGCAAAGAACACAAAGATAGAAGAATTAGAAGAGTGAAGTTGGAGCCTATACCCGATTGCAACCATTCGAGTATAGCCTCGGGGGCTACTCCCATCGGGAGCACTACCGTGCACCCGATAAAACTAAGAAGAAGAAAAAGTAATCTCTGAGCCTGTAGCCGATCGCATGCGATCGACTACAGCCTCGGGGGCTACTCCCATCGGGAGCACTATCGTGCACCCGATAACAAATTCAAGGCGAGTAACAGAATTTACCTGGCCCTTAGCACGGGAGAGAGGATCAGCTGAGCTGCCCGACACCTCTTTTGAAGCTGAAGCTCCAACAACAGAACTAGGAACTCTATGTTCCGTAGTTAGCACATTGGGAGCTACACTTGGTGAATTTTGAACGGTGCCGGCGGTAGGAGTCTCACCCGCAGCTCCCGCTTTATTCCTCCTTTCGGGAGGAAGGGAAGAGGCGTACCTGCGAGGACTAATAGTTTGCATGCTGTAATAAAGACAAAGTGTCAACAAAGATGCGAAGGAAAACGTTCGACTAAGAATAAGGAGAAAAACTTACTCTTCATCTTCATCCTCATCCAACATATCCGCATTCCAGGCGGTTTGGATTACTGGGAACAAAGGAGAAGAGGCGAGTGAGCGCAGCGGAGTCGCAGAGATGGGCTCCTTCCCAGGCGATTCCTCTAAGGAGTTGTCCTTGGAGGTGGCCTCGTCATCCTCCACTCGGTGGCGTTTGCGATGAAGGAGACCGCCATTCGAGCCCTCTGCACCATCTGAAGAATCGTGCTCGAAACTTGAAGAAGCGTTGGCAACACTGGTATCGGCCGGGCCGTCCAGGTTACTCGCCAACAAATCCGAGGCCTCCTCCCCATAAACTGGAGGGTAGCAGTTGGCCACGGATAAGCTTTACAGAAGAAGACAGAAGAAAGCAAGAGAAAATTCAGTCGACCAAAACTCAGAACAAGTAAAAAAATAGAGGAGAAAAAGAAGAACAAACTCACCTCGGCTGGCGGAGGCCTTGCTGCGTCAAAGGCTGCGACTGTGCAGTCGGGGAATTTCTCTCCTACCTTCAGGCTAGTGATAGCCGCGATCTTCTTCTCGAACTAGACATTCGAGAGCTCTTCACGACTCACTCGGCTAGGATCCTCAGAGCCCTGATACTCCCACATCGTGGAAGGTCTGAGCTGCAGAGGCTGGATCCTGCGCTTGAGGAAGATACTCGCCAGGTGCAGCCCATTTAGCACGACTCCAGCTCCCTGGTCATGGAGGGCGGCCACCCTGGCGAGTAGCGGCGTGACGACCTCGGTCTCTTCAGTCGACATCTTGTGCGCCCAGGACTTCCTCTTCTTCAAAACAGCGAACGGATGGAATTCCTGAATCCCATCCGAGCTGTTGTCGACGACGTAAAACCACTTTTTTCTCCATCCCTGGGCGGAGTCGATGAAGTACATGCTGAAGTAGATGTTCTCCGATTTTGCTTGGATCCCAAAGCCACCCGTGCGTAGCGGCTCGCCGGGCTCGGAGTCTACTCGCGATTTCTCGCGGAAGATCCGAACTTTGAAAAGGGCTTTCCAGAGCCCCCAGTGTGGGCGAATGCCCAAGAAGCATTCGCAGAACACGATGAAGCACGATATGTGTTGCAGCGCATTCGGAGGAAGGTCGTGGAGCTGTATGCCATAGACATACAACAATGCCACGAGAAAAATATGGAGGGGAAAAGAAAGACCGCGCGACACGTGGTCCGCAAAGACCACGCGTTCGTTCGCTTGCGGGTTGGGTACCTCCTCCTTCTTGTCGAGGCGCACCCGCTTCTCGGACTCTACAGGCAGCAGCCCCTCCCGCTGCATCTCCTTGATGCTTTTCGCCGAAGTGTTGGGCGAACACCAGTCGCCCAAGCGCGGTGCAGGTTGCGCCGAAGCTTCCCCGGACGCGGAAACGGCAGCGCTACGTCTCTTGCCTCCTGCCATCACTTCTAAGCACGAGCTCTAGGAGAGAAGGGAGATGAGCGCGAGGAAGAAGATGAACTGGAAGACGAAGGCTGGGAAAGTTTTACTGCATCACCAAGACACGTACTTATACACGGAGCTATTCGATCTTGGCCATTCGATGCGCCACGTGGCGCTCATCGCAGCCTCCACGTGCGAAGGCGAAACGAGGAGGCGGTGGATGCTGTTTCCTGCCACGATCTCAACAGTAAATCGTGCGCATTTACCGCACGGTTCGCGTGAAAACCGGGAACGACGTCTCATTTCCCGGTCAAAAAGCTGACTAAGTGGGCCAGCCCTTCTGCTCTCACTCCGTCACGTCCCATCGGGAGGATAAAAGTGCGCCATGACATCATAGCGTGCACCATCAAACTAAAGAAATTTACGAATGGAAGGTTCAAACACGAAAATAACTTCGTATGAACAAACTCCTTCGAATAGAAGCAACTCTTTCATGAATGAATCATGAAGCAAAACCTCTTTAATAGAGAAAAATACCCTACACACGGAAACTCTTTCGTATGGGCGCAACATCCCAAACATGAAAATTCTTTCATATGGGCATAAAACTCCTATCACGAAAACTCTTTCGTATGGATAAAAGAACTACTAATTCAAAAATTACGCGAATAGGCACAACCTGCCTTTTTCATTCACATGATATTTATACATCACAAAACCTGGATTGTTCAGCCGACTAGGCACATTCGGATGCCATATTCTTTCGAATATGAAGTATAGAACCGAAAGATCTCTCTTGAGGGCCTGGAATCGCACTCAAGCAGCATCCTCCGGTATGATTCCGTGTCAACAACACGAAGAAAAAATCCCAGCGGACGCGCCGGGTACCCCCATAGGTTAAGTTCGACTCGATAAGACCACAACGGCCCAGTCGCAACAATCACCTCATCGGGTTCGAGTCGGAGGTCTCGAACCTGTGTAGGCCAGAATTGTTTTTGCCCTAGTCGCAATTAATTGGCCCTGATCTTTCGGGAGAGCCAAGCTACTGTGCCATATCCTTCTGCGATAAAAAGCCATAAAGACAGACACTTGTATTTCTCGATACTCGGGTATAAAAACTCATTACACAGGGTACGTGCCCTCTAAACAGGAAAACAACCATGCTGGTTATCCGAAAGAAAGAAAGACCGAAAAAGGTTTGACCGTCTACTCGACTGGAAAAATCCCGCTCGAGCAAACGCTCGGGGGCTACTGACGAAGACATGGATCCTGGACCCTGCGGGTAAGGACACCCCGTCTCAGGCCCAAGGTTAAGGCCCAAGAAGAGGAGCCCTTGGAGTGTTCCAGAAGGCCCACGTGAAGCCCACCCGCGCTGCCTTGCGGGTTAAGTTAGGAAACCTGTAACCGACCTAGGATTAGAGTTCGAGTCCTCTCCGGGTAGGGTTTGAGACCTGGCCACCTATATAAGGCCACGAGAGCCACCGGAGGAAGACCAAGCAATACCGCACAACCAAATCCTTGAGCTCGAGATCATACTCTCGACTTGAGCAACCACCATTGTAACCGATCTACTCGTTAATAAAGATCGACAGAGGCAGGAGTAAGGGTTTTTACCTCTAAGAGGGCCCCGAACCTGGGTAAATCTTGCCCCCTGTTTAGCCGACGATTCCACCAGCGCTCATGGGTTCTCCTATTCGAAACCCTATGGGTTCACCCGAGGGATTTGTAGAGTCAGAGATTCGACACAAGGAATAAAATAACCACTTTATTATTGCCTCTCGGGCATATTCCCTTCAATACAAGTTCGACATGCCACAATCCAAGTACCTTATGCACAACTCCTTTAACGTGCGTGATCTATCTCCCTTCCATGTATGTCCAAGTGATGACACTAGTCACGAGTTGAGGACGACTCTTTTCGGGGGGGGGGGGGGGAATGATGCAGCTCAACCCATTCAACCAAGAGCTCCATCGATACCCATCGGTCCCATGACAAGATCCAGCTAAAGGCGATACAAGATAAGGTGAACTCACTCCTAAATCTCTATGAGTTCGATGATTTGGTGAATGGATCGCTACCTCATATGCACACCCTTTGTATTCTCAGCTATGTCCCCCCTTTAAGCTCCCAAGATGCCGCCAAGAATGACCAAGATGATACCCAAGAGAATGGAAACAAGGAAGAGGGAGAAGGGAAAGAAGGCCATGAAAGTCGGCCTACCAGCCCGACCTGGCTGGCACCCTCGGCCACCCACCCGTCCTAGCGCGCCAAGAAGCCCGTCCTAGGCTGGCCCCTGAGGTCGGTGCTCCTGGGTTCCTACCCATCCTGGCAGCCTGGCAAGGCTGGCTCCCCTGTGACCCCTCGGGTCGGCCTCCCTTCACGCCACCTCCAAGTCAACACGGCCTAAGGCCGGTCCAAGCCCGGACAGGATGGCCTTCCTGTGTGGAGAAAGGGAACATTTCCATGTAAAAGCTCACCTACCCCCACTTTTACCCTCTACACTATAAATAGAACCCCCTGGCTTCAGATCTAGGTTAGAGATGAATTAAAAATTGAGCTTTGCTCCTTAGGTTCCTCCTTAGAGGCTACTTCTAGTGTGTATCTAGAACCGTATCAGGGCTACTCCAATCAAGCTTGTGATTTGGATCGTATCAAGATTTCCTTGAGTTAGCTAGTCTTTTCCCTTGGAATTCAACTAGTAACTTCCCAATATTTCTCAACTAATCCTTGACATTCTGTTGGCTCGGCGGACCCGCCGTGAAGGTGAAGTGGTTTCAATTAGAGTAAGTTTGTCTTTATCGAAAGGGCCGTAGGCTACCCCCGGGGTTTGGTTAACGGGTTCTTTGATCAGTAGGGTTTGCTAGTTATCGGTTACCCTTGTTTCCCCTTATATTATTTGTTCATCATGTCGTGTTCTTCGTGTTCTTGGTCAATTCGTGAGATCGGGCCACTCTCCGTGGTACACACCACATCAGGATGGGCACATCGTCACGGCCGACGATGAACCCGTTGTAACATCCTAACTTTGTGAATAAAGTGTTATGGTGTTGTGTAGATCTCATACATGCATGAAAAAAAAACTGAATCATGTTTGAAATTTGAATTTGAGAAAATTCCTAAAATCACTTAAATTGGCAACTCACATTTTGTTTCAAAACCTTTCTTAAAACTAAGAAACCAAGTTATGGAGTTGTTGGAAATTTCATAAGGTTTTCAAAAACTATTTTTGCCAAATTTTATTCTATCAAAAAGGCCCTCAAACGTTCAAATTCAGAGCAGTTCTTAAGTGTAGAAAGGATATTTCACAATTTACAGAAACTGATTTTATTGAATACTCCAGCCACTTCAAGCCAAATTGAAGCCACCACTGGAACCCCCACCCCACCCTCTTCCTCTCTGATGACTCACGCTTGCCAGAACACCCGAGAAGAGACGAATCGGGTCACCGTTTACATCTCCCGCCGTCAGCCATCGCTACACGATCTCGTCCGACAAGCCTCCTCCGGCATCTCCGTCCTCCTCTTCCGGTTCGCGGTGAACTCCTCAACACGCTCATGCTCCCTGATCTCCTCCTCCTCTATGTCGTCCTCTCGCCATCAACCTCCAGCCGCCGCCATGCCCTTGCTCGTTGGCATGCTTCCGGCGACCCTCTTTGGGCGCGCCACCATTACATCCTCCGTCCCCTCTCCGTCATGCTACGGTTTGATTTCAATCGCCCGAAATCCCGATCACTCCGGTCGTGAAGTCATCTTGATGTCACGTGGGGCCTAGCCGTCAGCGTTTTATCTTTTTTTTAATAATTAATAAAAGAAAAACAACCTGACACGTGAGGTCAATTGCTTTTATAAATTCCACAAACACATTAATATTTGTATAATTAATATCTCCTATTCTGTTTATAAAAAAATTATGATTTTTTTTTTAGAAATGTTCAGAAAAATAAACTCTACATGTTTATAACATTCTCAAACATTTTTGAATTAGTTCAAATTTGACCATTATATAATATTGTTTAAAATCATTTAAAAAAGGAGAAAATACAATTTATTCAATAAAATCAGAAATTACAAATTTTATATCAAAATGCTCAGAAAGACAAATGTAATGTATTCATGATGTTTTCAAACACATCTGGGCATTTTAACTTTGAATCACTTTCAGAATTTCCCAAAGTGCCCTCTAAGGTCCATTTCGAGGCTAATTTCTATTAAATTGCATAATTGTCATACGATCCCTAGCAACCCATCGAACATGTTTAGGGATTTATTGAAGTGCATTAACTTCCTCATGCATAAATATTGTGCATTGCATTATGGCATGTGTTGATTGTGGTTCTTGTTTCCGTGTTTGCTTCTTATCGGTAGAATGCGATTTCGAAGAGAAGATTGACATCTCCATGACAAATACTTGGTCTTAAAGGACAAGTCAAGCACTTATTACTGAAGCCCTTATCTGGTTTTCTTGAAGCAAGGCAAGCATAACCTCTTATCTGCCCATATACGATTTTGAACTCCTCTTTGATTCTCCGACATTGCATTCAATTAAAATGTATCTTGTGTTAATAGTTAAGAGTTCTCCTATATATTGCATAGTCCAAATATCATGATCCAATAATCCTAGCAGCCATAGATTTTCTTGTGTGCCTCACCAGAGCCATAAATATGTTGTGCTTATCATACATGTTTGTTAGCTCTGCTCCATCCGGTTGATGAATCAGATTTGCGGATGAATCTAGTATGGCATGAAGTTGTGGAAAGTTAGGAGATACAAGTTTAACATGATTTAAAGGTGTGGATGCTGAGACCATAGAGGGTATGTGGTTTTTGTCTCTTTCATACCCCTAGAAGCGAGTTCTTGTCTTCGAGCCAAGACTGAGCGTGCATCCACACGGGGCTTAGATTCCCCGTGCTTTATACAACTTCATGTCTAGAGTTAGTGCTTTGATCGATTGTTGGTTTCGATCTCACTGTTATACAGTTTTGTCTATGCCTGCGTAGTTGTCGCAGTCGAGGGATTGTGGGGCCGATGATGCATTTCCGAGCATGCATGCCGATGTTTACTCGGCCTGAGCTTGGTAGCCCCAGTAACCCTCGATTGTTGTTGCATTTCCTGGACACATAGCATCTTTCTATAGCTTTGCTCATGTTCCTTCAGTTTCATACGACTCGTGAACGCTTTGATATGCATAGTTGGTTATGACTAGCATGGACACAAACAGTAGTAGTACCGATGTTATCCGGCCTGCATGCCGATGAATCCGATCTACCTGCAGTTGTTTGTTGTGGCCGGGGCTGGCAACCCCGAATCCCTTGTGGGTCCATGACTAGGAGCGCATAGTATTATGTATACCTCTGGGTCCAGGGTCGCGACACCAGTGCCCGACGCGCACGTATGGGGGGCAGGGGTACCAAGGGTTGAAGGGCGCCCAAGCCTCTGGCTTCAGCAAGGAGCGGCGAGCGAATCCGTTGGCGGCAAGGTCGTCCATGGCGGCGGAGGAGGCGGGGGAAGCGGGAGTGCGGCAACGCGAGATGAAGAATAAAGAGGCGGCGGAGAGGAAGCACGAAGCGTATGGGGAAATATAGCGGATTAGCGTGGACGGGGCGCCACTATAAAGGCGTGCTGGTAGGCGAACAGGGGGCGATCATTTACGCCGGTGTACCCACGGGAAACACTTTGAGGCGGGTTTGGTCTAGGCTTTCCGGACGGGAATTGGGGACTGTCTGGACGGGAAGGCCCATGGGGGCGCAAGTGGTGACTTTGGGACAGATCCGGACTGGAATGGGCTTTGGGGAGTGCGAGTGGCAATTCTCTAAGGGATATACTACCCAAGTATGTATCAAGTCTCAAAATGAGAGTAGCAATGAACAACAGACACACACTTGAGGATGATGTACACCAAGAAACTATAGTAAATATGGATGGTGAAACTTTCTCTCGAAAGAGATATTTATATTTACCTATACCTACCTGCAATCTACATTTTAGCAACATACACACACAAAAATATAACACCTCTACATTTTTATAGTTAATTCCTTGACAATCTTGTTTCAGGAGACGTAATGGGATTAGCAATAAATTGAGCATTAGAAAGATTAGTGAAACACACAACTTAGTGTTGTTTCTTTCACCCCATACATGTAAACAATATTACATTTATGTGTTTTTTATATATGATAAATGCAAATGCAAAATAGTAAATAAGCTACACTAACATGTAATAAGTAAAAAAAATAAGAACATAAAATAAGATGAAAATTAAAACTAATTTGAAGGATGTAAAGGGAGAAGGTAAGCTCACAACCATGCCAAGTGTAACAAAATAATGTTTGAAAGGCGCAAAAGAGGTCATGGAAACGACGGTAAAAGAGTTATTGATGGCAACAAACTACATGTACACCCATTAGCTGGGACGCCAAACGCATAGTGATGTACGAAAGTGACTCAGGGTCGACCGTAGAGATCGTCCCCTTCTTGCTCTTGAAGCAATATCTACAAAGTAAGAAGAGGTTTCCTCGTGTCCCAAGTCAACCATGGTGGTTGTCAGGCGACACAATATATTAGAGATATGAAAACAATAAAAATTATATAAAAACAAAAGCAACAGCACCGGAAGGAGCTATTGGCGTAGGATCTAAGATGAAAAGTGTAAATGCAATAGATGTTTTTATATTTTTGGAATATTTAATTGCATGTAAAATATGTGCAGTGAAAAATTGTATTTTTATGTAAAAAACAGAGCGGGGTTCGTGGGTTCACCCGACCTGTTTCATATAAACATAGTTACACAAAATATGCACTTCTAGATAAGATAACGGATATGCAAATTTTACTATAGTGTTTGATTTGCATTCATATATGGGCACCATATTTTCTAACGTAGATTTGATGCAACACATCTCTAATGCTCCTTTAATCATGTGGGTTGTTTGCATGCTTAGAATTAAGTGGCTACACTATTATGTGATTAATAATAAGTGGTTACATGATGTTGAATTATCCCATGCATTAGTTTGAACAAACGATTTGATGTCAGTGGGGACGCACAAGATTTCAGAAGATAAAATGTGTGCGTGGATCAATCTTACATGAAAACATCCGTTGGTCATAGCAGCCCAAGAATATGTAGTAGACGACGGCGATCGGGAGAGCTATTAGCATGCCAAAATGACCCTGCAATGGGAACAAAATATATAAAACAACATGAAAAATAAGTTCATGAACAATTAGGGTTCAAATTTTCATAGTTTTTTCTTGGTAGATCATCTGAGGTAGATTCCGAAGTTTCAGTGGGTAGTGAAATCTTTGTAAACCTCAAAAATTCTGCCCCGGTTCAACTGATTTCATACATAATTTTTATTAGGTCAAATTCGATTAACTAATTGAGTTTTGATAGATTAAAATCTGAAAGAATTTCCGGAATTTTTGAAATTTTGTCGAGGTCCAATTTTTTTTGTAATTAGATTTCAAACCTTCTTTCGAACAGCTAGTGGTGTTAAATGTTGAGAGGTCCTATCATGTTTTCGTCCCCTAATTTCTCCAAAGTCAGGTTTAAATGCCACTTCCTCTCATTAACTGTGTGTGGAACCCGATCTCCTTGTCTCTTTGGAATTTTGCCCTCTTGTTTTAGTCATGGAAGCAATGAAAAATGGAGCAATTCTAAGGGTGAAAATAAACTTAAGAGGGTGTACCTACACCCCACAGCTCAATAAAACTACCCCTCCTCTTTTGATTATTTTACTTACTTATTTTCATTACGAAAGGTTATGAAAAATGGAGCAACACTAATTGTGAAAATATTTCAGATGATTCGGCGGCATGGAGATTGTACTCTTTGGCGAACACGAACGGCACGATCCCCTGTGGCACGGCGGGCTACATAGCAACAAGTCACGTACTAACTCAGTGGTTGTCTTGGAACGATGAGCGCTCGAACCGGCGGGGAGACACGTACCTGGACAATGGCGATGCTAAGCAGCGTGCCTCGGAGGACGACGGCGGCCGAGGCGACCGCCATGACTGCGGGGCCGACGAGGAAGCGTACGGCCATGGTGGCAGCGGCGACGGTGTTACCGCAGGCGATGATCTTCGGCTGAATGGCCATGAAGAGTCCCAGGATGAACATGGCCATCCCCAGCCCAGCGTCCGAAAGGATGGAGATGGAGTTCGCCACGATGACCGGCATGCTAAGGTGGAATCTGCAGCAAGCATGAGCGAATTCAGCACGACGAGCTGCTGATTGATCGTGACATCATCGGATGATGGACGGAGAAAAGGTTTACCGGAATTTGATGAGTGACCATGTGAGGCCGACGACACTGGCATACGTGTTGGGGTTCCGGATAAGCCTGCGCCACACCATCGCCAGGATCAGCCGCAGCATCACTGTCGCTGGTGGCGTCGTGCCGCTGCCGTCCTTGGCCGGCTGCTACTCCGTTGCCTCCACTGTCGTGCCGGCCTCCAGCGCCTCCTGCACGGCGTCCTCGGACTTGACGCGCTCGCCGCCAGCCGCTCCGGGCAGTCTTGAGGAGAACAAGCCGACGGACATCACGTCGGAGGAGGCGAGCCCGGCGGCTGCTGTCCCTGGCGCCGCTGCTGAACACGGCAAGCCGCTGGCCTCGAACATGTGCAGGTTGCCCCTAGGGTCCTCGACTGGCGTCACTGCAGCGGCCGATATGTCCCGCGGGTCCGCCAGCGTGCCGCCCACTCCGGTGGTAGCGGAGAAGTCGCCGTGGGTGAAGCTGGATCCCCGAGGCGTGTGGTTTGGCGACGAGCTGACCGAGCCGATCTCGGCGCCGGTGAGGTTCGATGGCCGCGGCGACAGAGAGACCGGCGGAGAGCAACGCGGCCGGGGACCTTGGCACGACGGACACGCGCACGGTCCCGTCGAGCGCCACCTCAGCCTGGCTTCCGTCGAGCGACACGACGTCCGGGTCGACGTGCACGGCGGAGATCCCCACGGGAAACCTCCCCGCAATGAGCACCCACGCGGCGCGGTACTCGAGCAGCAGGGTGTACTATGCACTGGAGCACGACGAGTTGCGCCAGGAGGTCGTGAACACGTGGCCCGTGCATCGCGACGAAGAGCGGGTGATGGGCAAGGTCGAGAAGGAGAAGAGGGTGATGGACCAGTCCAGCCCGGCGAACTGGCAGCGCGCCGAGGGGAGGTGGGACCAGACGGCGAGCGCGGCGAGGACGAAGGAGAGGAGCGGCACGGCGAAGACGGCCACGAAGCGGTTGATGCCGGCGCACTGCTCGGGGGTGATGACGCGCCACCAGTGCACGGAGCCGTAGGCCAGTATCATCGCCACGTACAGCGGCACCACGGCGGACAGATCGCGCGTAGATCGCGCTACCGAATCTTGATGCACGATGGGAGCTCAGTCGATGGAAAGATCAGCAGTTCGTTTTGCATGAAGATCGGGATTTGGAGAGGGAGTTTGGCCGTTTATATAGCATTGGATTTGTCTTTTTTTTGTTGCTGTGATATGACGTCCATTAACAAACTAAGATAAAACACGTCAAAAAGAAAAAAATTAAGATAAAAAGGATGTGATTCTAAAAAAAAAAAGGATGCAAAATTGTGTTGATGTTATCTGCCGCACCCAGCGGCAGCAGCAGTAGTACGCCTCCCAGGCAGCAGCGACGAACTGAATCCCTCCCTACAAGGCCCCAGAATCTCGATGCGTTTCACGCGAATCCTGTTTCCATCCGGTCTGAAGAAATTGGCGCCACCGGGTCGCCACCCCCGCCGCGGACCGGTCAGTGCTCTTTCTCCATCCCTAGGTTGCCAGGGGAAGTTTCGGGGAAGGAAAACAAGTCCGAATCGGGACTCGGACGAATTCCTGCTACAAAGCAAGTCCGAATCTTCCCTGGACTTGGATCATTTAGTCCTATTCGAACTGGGTGTGGCCTCGCCAGGTGACCTATATAATAGGCAGGAGCCCCCAAAGTTGCTCAACAAATTTCTGTCTTTGTCCAAGCAAACAAATCCGTGCGACTTAGGCAGTAGCTCAGGTTCTGTTCATCCAAGTCTGTTTGCGTCCAGCCCATGGAGTTATGCAGCGTCTCCTCGATGACGAGTTTAGGCAGTCTAGCTGTACAACGAGCACACCTGTGCTCCTTAATCTTCAGAGTTTTGCGCAAGCTGCTAGGCTTCACTCCCCGCTGCTCGTTGGAAAAATTCTGCAAATATGTTCATCCACCATTGGGAACCAAGACCCCCATGGCCACATTGCCGGAGCTGCCTCAGGACGTCTTAATGGATATCTTCGCCGCCCTTGAGATCCCTGACCTTGTACGCGCCGGCTCTGTCTGCCCCTCTTGGCGGTCGGCCTATACCAGCCTGCAAAGCCTTGGGCAGTACAAACTGCGGCAGACGCCGTGCCTCCTCTATACTTCTGAATCTGCTGGTGATAGTGTTGCCTGCCTCTACAGCCTCGCTGAGAAGAGATCCTACAAGTTAACTCTTCCGGAGCCACCTATCCGCACTAGGTGTTTGATTGGCTCCTCTCGTGGCTGGCTGGTTACTGTCGACGAGAGATCTGAGGCACACCTCGTCAATCCCATCACGCGTGAACAGTTTGCTCTACCTTCAGTAATCACCGTCGAGCAAGTGAAGCCCATCCTTGATGAGTACGGTGTTCTTCATAACTATGAGTTCTCATACCACAGTGGAAGGTATAATCATAACGTAACGTCGACCTATGCTCTTGACAAGCTGCGGGACAAACTCTACTATAAGGTGTTTGTGTTCCCTGATACATCCACAGGAAGCTACATCTTGGTGCTCATCCATAATCCATTGCGTCAGCTCTCTTTTGCAAGAACAGGGGATGATAAGTGGACCTGGCTGCCACCTTATGATCTCTATGTCGATTGTATTTACAAGGATGGCCTCTTGTATGCTGTCTCTCAAATGGGAGAGCTTCACACCTTTGATCTTAGTGGCCCTGTGGCTGTAATGAAGATGATTATAAGCACACCCAGGATGTATGAAAATGAGCACCCGTACATTGTTCAGGCTCCATGGGGTGCTTTGCTGCTCATTTGGAGAGTCATCGGAGATTTTGTATTGGAACCTGATCCTGGGGCATCCGAGTTTTGGAACACTACAGAGTTGAGAATATATGAAGTTGAAGCTGCGGGAAGTGAACTTAAGGAAATCAATTGCTTGCGTGACCATGTTTTGTTTCTTGGGCACAATGAATCACTTTGTCTTGGCGCTGAAGAATACCCATCTCTCAGGGCAAATCATGCCTACTTTACTGACGATCATATGTTTTTGGACATCGGGACATAAGAATAATCACCGTGATATGGGGATTCTCAGCTTGGATAAACAGAAAGGAAGAAGTTGTATCTCCTCAGATCTATTCCAACTTTCCGGCTCCTATTTGGATTACACCTGATCTTGGAAAGATGAACTTTGCTTCAGGGACAGCTTGAAAATTGGTTCAAGGAGCTAGCAGTTGAGTGACCACTTGGAGTCCAACTCTGTACACGCTAGCTTTGACCCAGTTGAATAGATAGCTTGAGTTTTTCTTTGTTTCCCATGTTAGAATCATGTACTTCACACAGTTTAATGTGTTATTGGAAAATTTGTGGAATATCCAATTTCTCCCTCTTTGTTGTTCTTCCCATTTTTCTGGCGTGCATGTGTATTTTTCCTCTACAATAGAAAATTATCTTGTCCCAGCTCTGCATGGGAACTGAACAGCCTGGTACATAATCTTTAGCGTGTTCATATTTTTCTATGGATTTCTTTATTAGCAGAGGCTACATTGGCGCTAGGGAAGCAGGTAAGGGAAGCCTCTTTGCTTCATTATTAGAGGCTGCATTTATATTTCTCACTCCTTCCTTCTTTTTCTTTGGGTTAAGGGTTGAGCGGTGCGCTCGTGATGGCGATGCTCCAGGGGTCTCAAGAGTTGTTCTCTTCTCCGTGTACGTGTACAAGAACATTGTGATTTCCGGACACAACGTACACGGACTACAGCAAGGTACTTAATTAAGAACTCATATCTATCCTCGGTAGTTATTTGTCTACCATGATTAAATGTTTTTTCGAAATAATGTTTCTAGGTTTACTTTTTCTTTAGTAATGGTTGAACCAAATTTGTCTACCTCTTTTCTTGCTTTGCCCCTTACCTATCTCCCCATCCTTTTCTCCCCTATAATATTTTTCTCTTCCGAAGGAGCCGGTTCTTATGTAGGCTACAGTGCAAGCCTTTAGAGCAATGAGGTCAAGTGGCTGTCCCTGTTGACCAAGAGCAAACCATGGATGATCTGGGGGTGCTCGGGCTTGGAATGGTTTAATTTCGGGTGTGGGGAAAGGGAGTGCTCTGTACATAGGTAAGCAACACGAGCTCATAGATTCAGGAATATAACATTGGAGAATCAGACCGAAGCTCTCACTGGAGCAATATTACAATGATCAACCTAAACGTCATTGAGATATATATTCATATATATTTTAGTGCATCCCTTATGCTGGTTTTGGTTCCTAGATGTGTGATAAAAATGAAAAGCCTTGTTAAATAAGTAGATCACAGTATCAGGATTTTGCTCTACTGTTAGTGCATTGACCCTCCTCGCTAACTATGAGCTTGTGCTCAATTTGCATCTGGACATTTGGTATATTACTTTGCTTCTGTTGGGTTACCGACTTACAGTTGGCAGAATTCTTTGTAACTATTGGATCTTAGGCTAGATTCCACCTTGTTTTGTTCATGTGATTGACGTTGGATCATGCTCGACGGTATTTGGAAATAATCCATTCACGAGTTTTTACTTCTTAACCTATTTTGGGGAAACTGTCAGCGTCTATACTAAGTAATGGATCCCATTTTCTCATTCATAAGTGTTGAATTTGTTGTTGTGTCCCATCTGTCGCGTATTTAGCTTGGTTGATTTGGGTGTAATGTTTGGGTAACGGCTAAAATTAGAAAACTTAGCCGGCTTTATGTTGCAATGAAGAACCGACTATGATCAATATATTTAATTGGATACAAGGAATCCTGAGTACAAAGGATTGACAGTTTGAATTCAGTACTACTAATGCACAGTGGAAATCTGAATAAGTTCTTTAGTCACTGGAATGTGTTTTTTAGGTACCAGTATACCACTAAATTTGTTTAGCTGCAGAATTAGGCTGTAGTGGAGGAATACGAAGACAAAAATCGTGAAGGAAAAAATGATTGGGCACACCAAGGATTAGTCTACTTCTCTACTATTCTTGTTCTTTCTTGCTTGCGGGGGTAATGGAACATTCAGTATTATTTGCTTACCTTGATAAACTATGCTTCTAAGAGATGGATTATATGTATATTTGTGTACTCTCCCTATCTCAGCCCTCATGTTGCTGCTTCTGATTCTTTTTGTCTCTGCAGATGCCCACTGAAAGCTAATTTCATTAGCCAAGAACATAATTTGTGAAATGCATCAACATAGTTACATTCAGATTTGGTACTCTGTGAGACGTAATCTCTTGGCATAATCTGGAATAAAAAAAGTTGATATCTAAGGAAATGTTCATTTAAGATGTCATTTATATCAACTAAAATAGGAGTATAGGTAGATCATAATGGTAGATTTTGGATCAAGTAAAAACAGTAGTTCTCGACAATATTTCAGAGAAATGTACATTTTATAGAAATATGTGATTTTTCCCAAGTTATGTGCACTGATGTGTCTTCCCTCATGAAATTTAAATTTTGGAGCAGTTGGGATCAGCATCTCAATCGAAGAAGTTGTTTTCCTTAAGAGGATCTTTTGGTTGTGCAGCAAATATATTTTTCATGGTTTTGAAGGCGCCACACGCTTAGGAAACGCTTAGGAGGCAAGGCATCATCGCAGCTTTTAATTACGCCCGCTTTAGGCGCTTAGACGTCATCGCTGTTGGGGTTCGCCTTACGTCGTCTTACTATCTTAAAAACCATGGTAGTTGTTGTAGTTTGCAAAGCACATAACCTATGGCTTATATATGTTCATGGTTGTGAAAAATAATAACTAACAACTATAATAGTACTTGACTCAACAAATCAGACTCTATAGAAAAATGGATAAAATAAACTTTTTGTTAGTTACTCCTAAAAACTAGCATCAACATTTTTTTCCGAAAATGCAGACACCTATGCAGCCCCGATAATATCCTGTATATTAATGTAATATACTATGGGGTCCTACTTAATGTAACCTGCAGGGTAGTGATTATTGATATCAAAACATTTGAAGCATGTACCTTGGTGGCAGATTGCTGCTGCTACCCTGCAACCGCCTAGCTTAGATATGGTTGTTGTCTTTGGTAGTTGGGTTGCACAGAAGTTGATGGGTCTAAAAAGTCATGGTAAGGTATAGGATAAAAGAAGTTGAGCACCACCAAGTTGGACACACAGATCAGCTGCCAGAGTTGACGATGCATGCTACTCGTTGTTTCACTCTTCAAATTGTAGGAGGATGAAACATAGGATTATATACAAGGAATCAGATCATCTAGCATATTCGTGATGAAATTTGATTCAGAAAGCTGGGATCACTAAGCTGAAGTAGTTATCTGCTTTAAGAGAATATTTTTGTTCTGCAGCATAAATATTGTCTGTTTTTCTCACATGGATTTGCTCATATATATAAGTGAAGATATCTGATATTCTTACATCGAAACTTTAGATGGTGGTCACTGGAACCAAAAATAAAGTTAAACAGCAATATATGCTTCAGATACGTGCCCTGTGTATGATATAGCTTGCAGGATATATTTCTTTTGGCTGATTAACTCTGCCATTTGGTTGCAATTGTAGCTCATTCTTTGACTTGTTAGCGTACTGCCAACTCTTGCAGGGTTTTATTGTTGGTTGGCTTTGCTAAACGATAGCAATTATATTATAGAATAGTTGACAATGTTTTTTTTTTGTGAACTTACTCCCGTCTTAATTTAACAGAGCTCTTTTACGGTGATTGGGACGGAACCACGGGTTCCGTCCGGTTCCGTCGAGTATGATTTTTTTCTGATTATATTATAGAATAGTTGACAATGTTTTTTTTTTTGTGAACTTACTCCCGTCTTAATTTAACAGAGTCAAGGCAGGAATGGCACTAGAGTTTTCCAGATTATTTAGTGTAATAAAGAAAATATTTGAATCCAAAGTTGTCATATTATCACCTAATGAAATAGTTACATGTGTTTTTTCACATAGGTGATACTAATAAATGTGGATATTCCACAACTTTATGATTATTATGAAATGGCTACAAGGGTCTGAACACTTTATTTCCATCTATGCATTTGAGTGATTGCTTTTTCATAGTTTTTTCTTGCTATTTTTTATAAGTATGCATGGCATGTAGGTCATTGAACTATATGTTATATTTTGGGGCAAAATCGTTTCTGCGGTGATTGTTGAACCTTCTTCTTAGTGTCAAAAGGAATGTTGCACTGGCATTGTAATTCCTAGCTTCTCATGATTTTTCATGTGGTGTTGGTTATTTTCTGTTTGTCCGAGTTAACAGATGTGGATGACATGTTTCTTTTTCCTATCGTTTCTGCGTGGTTTGAAGATCAGATTTTTTTTCCTGAAACAAGGAGAGCTAAAACTGGACCGTGAAGTTAAACCGAAGAAATTGCCACTGAAAGTTATGATGCTAAGCAAGCATTGTTGGTTGTTGTCAAGTCTAACACATCTAGCTCATGGATATTTCAAGAACCAAAGATGTAAATTGGTTTTGCATCTAGCCGTTATGATATAAAGAGGAAAATTTTGTCATGTGAAAGTACCATGACAAAACTTTCTTAAGAATCATATCTGATCCAACTATAATATAAGCTTTGTTTCTATAGCTTTGAAGGCTTAACACGCTTTATTAGTAACATAGTTATAGAGGCATTTGGTCCCCAACAACACAGATTATCGTGTGTATGTTGATCTTTTATTTCCCCTTCTTTTTTTTTCTCGAGGCCTTTGGATTTTTCTAGGCTGGTCAGTTTGGTATGTGGGAAGAGTTTTTTTTTTGTGTGTGTGGGGTGGGGGGGGGGGGGGGGGGTTCTGCCTTCTTAGCCGCGTGAGTCGTTTTGGGAAAATTTTGTTGCGGCGAATCGAGATAGAAGCGTGTGGCGAAAAATAAAACAAACGACTACAATCAGTTACCAGTCATAATCCCTTAGCTATACTACCATACATTTGAACTGAGCTATTGACCACCAGAGACCACATTCTATTTTGTGTATGTTGGCCATTTCGGTACGATTGTTTGATTCGCTATGAACTACTTTCGCGTTCTTCTTTCTGGCTATTTAATAATTTCTTCAAGCAAGTGGGATGGTTATTTCTGCCACTGTAGGTTTTGCTATGGTTCTAATTGAGTGCATGATAATTGGCCTTCACACAAGATGCTCTATGGAGCTATTATTGCAAAAACTGATTATATATGATGAGTTGCCTTGCACCATTTGGAAACGGGTAAACTTTCCTTTTTTGAGATATTTTTTTTTGTTTTGTGGTTAAGTTTTCCAATTCTAGAAAAAACTAGAAATGAACATTCCAGTTTGATTTCACAAGCATGGGTTCATCTATCATCTTCAAACTGTATACTTCATTTTTCACTTTTCAGAACTAAGAGGGTTCAAATAAATAAGTGTTGTTGGTTTGCTATCGATTGACAAATTATGCATTGCGACCAAAGGTTACATTTGAGGAAACCTCATGCCATCTCACAGGTAAGTTTTGCCTCCTCCTCTCCATGAAACCAAGTAAGTCTTATCTTATTTCATCTATTTGCAAAAAGATAGCAGTAACCCAGTGGCGATGGATCAAAATGATAGCATGTCTTTTCTTCATATCGTTGCTCAATAGCATGGTGGATTCTCCGCCCAAGATTATTGTGGCGTTTAGAAATGACTTGTTGAAGATGGTCTTCATACACCCAACTTTCTTCCCACGACATCATTTGAGATAGCTCCATTATGTGCACCATGAATTGTTGCAAAAAACTTCCAACTGTTTATCTTGTTAATATTTGTTGTCACAAGAGTTGAATAATTGTTGTACATGTAACAAAATTAATATTATTTTGTTGAAAATTTATGTTTTTATGGTGTTGTAAACTTTTAAAGGGGCCTAAGATGTGTTTAGAAGCAGCTAGCTCAACCCTGATTTTTGTACTTTATGGTGTCGCCAACAAATTTTACAACTGGAAATTAAAATCATTGTCATCTTGGCCCTTGGCTCGGTGCATTTGAGCTGGCAAAGTGGCACATTGTGGTGTTGTGTTGATAAGGAATTGCTTCTGCAACATAACTTATGTTGCTTTGCCTGTCATTTTTGTTTTGTGAGCACTTCAATTTATATTTTGTGACGTATATGTGTGGTTATAAGGTCATATAAACTTTGTAAGTTTCAAATAGGCTATGAGATACAAAATTCAGTGTTTTTATTGAATAGGCAGGCTTGATTTGTTGACACATAAATATAACAAATTTATGTGAGATTTAAAATAAGATATAACCAAAAGAAAAATTTAGATTGTGTCGGGTTGACCGGCTAGGAGGCACCCAAAGGGGCGCCCCAGCCTCTAGTTACTTATGAAATATGGACTGGAGAAGCATCCATGCCTCACTGAAGTGTTTGAGGTTAGGCAGAAATGGGAAAGGTCTTACTTCAGAGGGAAATTATGTGCTAAGATGACAAGCACTCAATGGAGTGAGAGTGCAAACCATATGTTGAAAGTATAAGTGCCACATGCGTGCACAATGCATCTTTTTGCCAGGTAGTACAAAAAGTTGCAATTTGATAGGGACTCGGACAAAGACTTTTGGGTGACTCCATAAATTTTCAGCAAAATAATATTAATTTTGTGTGCGCAAGTCTGAGTCGCCTAGCTAGATTAAGGGTTTTTCAAACCTCATAATCTATGACATTGAATTCTGATGTTTTGTAGGTCATGGGATCTGTTCACCGAAGCATTGGAACACAATTTTTATTACTTTTGCCCATAAATGTCTAATTGGGTTCAAAAGGTATTGATTCTCATACGAAAATCATCAGGATTTGTGTGAGCTGAGTGGAAGAACAGGGAGGAAGAAGATTCAATGAAATGGGGAATTTTCTGGATCACTACCGATCCATCTCTCGGTCCTCATGTCTATATTATTTGTACATTTTACACTTAAACCCTCTAACAAATATATATTTTAACTCACGCAACCACTCCCCCTCAAGATGGGGCAAACACGTCAAATAGACCCATCTTGCTACAAAAGATAGAGAACAACTTTTCTGGTAGACCTTTTGTTAGAATGTATGCTATTTGACTTGCCGAAGTCACATATGGTATACAAACTAATCCTCTATCTAATTTCTCTTTGATGAAATGTCGATCAACTTCAACATGTTTAGTACGGTCATGTTGCACCGGATTATTTGCAATATCAATTGCTGCTTTGTTATCACAGTAAAGCATCAGAGGCTTAGTGTGACATAACTTCAGTTCCGTTAGCAAAATCTGCAGCCATAATAACTCACATAGACCATGTGCCATGGATCAAAATTCAGCCTCGACAGTTGATCTAGCTACCACCTTTTGTTTCTTAATTCGCCAAGAGACTAAATTCCCGCCAACAAATGCACAATAACCAGAAGTAGAGCGCCGATCATCTAAAGAACCAGCCCAGTCTGCATCGGTATAACACTCAACTTGTAAATTACCTTGCTTTGTATATAGAAGACCTTTTCCTGGGCATCCTTTAAGGTACCGTAGGATTCTATTGACAGCATCTAGGTGAGTTGTTCTTGGGTTATGCATGAACTGACTCACAACGCTCACAGCAAATGCAATATCAGGACAAGTGTGGGAAAGATAAATTAACTTCCCCACAAGTCTCTGGTAGCGTTCTCTATCAACCGGATTTCCAACACCACTACTTAACCTGTGATTCTGTTCAATGGGAGTTGTAGCCGGTTTTGAACCATATAAGCCGGTTTCTTTGAGCAAGTCTAAGATGTACTTTCTTTGCGTCAGAAATATACCTTTTGGACCACGTGAGACTTCTATTCCAAGAAAGCACTTCAAGTGTCCCAGATCCTTCACTTCAAACTCCTGTGCAAGATGATGTTTCAGGCTAGCAATTTCTTCGGTATCATTGCCTGTCATCACACTATCATCAACGTAGACTATCAAGATTGCAACCTTGTTATCAGCATGTTTATAGAATAGTGTATGGTCAGCGTTGCTTTGTCGATAGCCCTTTTTCAACATAGCTTGTCTGAAACGATCAAATCACGCCCTTGGTGATTGTTTCAACCCATACAAGGAATGATATAGGCGTAGTACTTTTCCTGTATTACGGTTGGACTCAAAACCAGGTGGAATTTGCATATACACCTCTTCATGAAGATCGCCATGAAGAAATGCATTTTTACGTCCATTTGGTAGATGTTCCAATCAAAATTAACCGCACAAGATATGAGAGTCCTCACAGAATTCATTTTTGCCACAGGTGCAAAGGTTTCATCATAGTCTATACCATAAGTTTGTGTGTACCCCTTGGCTACAAGGCGTGCTTTGTATCTATCTATCTTACCCTCCGGTGTGTGCTTAATAGTAAACACCCATTTGCATCCTACTGGTTGCTTACCCAGTGGTAGATCCACGAGCTCCCAGGTTTTGTTTTTCTCCAATGCTCTCATCTCGTTTAGCATTGCTTCCTTCCATTTTGGATCTTCCAAGGCTACTTTCCAGTCATTTGGTATGGAAACACGATCTAGAGAAGCAATAAAACTTTGGAGTGATGGACTACAATATTCGTAGGAGATGTAATTGGCTATATTATGTTTGTAGTCTTTAAGATAGCCTGGTGGGTTTCGGGTTCTAGTTGGTTTTCGTAAGGAAATAGGCAAGTTGTTTGTAGAAATAGAAATCTGATTATCACTTTGCCCAGATGTGCTAGTAGGAGCTATGGAATTAGAAGGGATAGTATTGGTACCTGGGCCCTCACGCATTTGAGACTCCTCACCTTGAGATGGAAGTGGTAAGTGTCCTATGGAATCACCCTCGTCTCCATGGAAAGAGTTATCATCTCTAACACCATCATTTCCCTCCCCCTGGTTTTGAGTGTTATAGTAGACAAAGACTCACCTGAAGTGGGAGCAAGAACAAAGACAGGCCCTTCACTCCCCCTTTCTTGCTGCTCCTCAGGTGGAGACAAAGAAATACCAGACCCAACATTTGACCCATAATATGGTTCGTTTTCACGGAAAGTTATATCCATGGTCACAAAGAAATGGTGCTCCGAGGGACACCAACACCTATACCCCTTTTTTGAGGGAGAGTAACCCACAAACACACATTTAAGAGCACGGGGATCTAATTTCCCAACCGAATTTCTATAGTCATGCACAAAAAAAACGCTCCCAAAGACCTTCGGAGGAACCACAAATTCATTCGAATTTAAAAGACATTCAGCGGAGAGTTTTGTAATCTAGAACATTAAGAGGCATGCAATTTATCAAGTAACTTGTAGTTTTAATCGCTTCACCCCAAAGAAATTTGGGCACATTCATTGTAAACATCAATGAACGTGCAACCTCTAGCAAATGCCTATTTTTACGTTTAGCAACACCATTTTGCTCTGGTGTATTAACACATGATGTTTGATGTTCAATACCATTCAAATAAAGAAACAATTGAAACTCATGAACATATTCGGTACCGTTGTCCGTACGTAGAATTTTAACAGTAGTTGCATGCTGATTTTTAATAAGGGCACACAGGTCTTTGAAAACAGATAACACATCACTCTTATGCTTCAGAAGATAAAGCCAAGTGTATCGACTAAAGCAATCAATAAAAGTCACAAACCATCGGTGTCCAGAAACCGAGTTAACCTCACAAGGTCCCCAAACATCAGAGTGAATTCTTTCAAATGGTTTTTCACTTCTAAGACCAATACTAGGATAAGAGCCCCTGGTATGTTTAGCTAGTTCACAAGCATCACATACCAGAGCCTCTTTATGACATAACTTAAATAAAGCAGGATAAAGACGAGATAAAACAACAAAAGAAGGATGTCCAAGCCTCTGATGATGCAACAATAACTCTTGGCAGGAAGACAAAGATGATGCAAAAACCACTTCATCACTTCCATCATCAAGATAATAAAGTCCTTCATGCTCGGTCCCAGTCCCCAAGAGTCTCCGAGTCCCTAGCTCCTGAAAAGCACAACGAGTAGGATCAAACCAACTTTTACAATTATGAGATTTATTGATAGATCTAACGGATAGTAGGTTAATGGGAACTTGGGAACATGTAGAACATGAGGTAAGGACAATGACTTGGTGCACCTGATGGATTCACGTCCCGCAATAGGTACCATGGATCCATCTGCTACACGAACTTTGTCTTTACCGGAACAAGGAGTGTAAGAGATAAACAGGTCCGAAGCCCCTGTCATATGATTCGTAGCTCCCGTATCAATAATCCAAGGTTTTGATTTGGTGGTGGTGTTCGCTTGATAAATTTGCATACCTTGATGAGAAGTGGCTATGAGACTGGAATCAGCCTTAGAGGTGCCCTGGAAGGAAGATGAGCCTTCAGAGAGCTTAAGCTTGGAGTTTAACTCCTCAAGAGCTTGTACATTTACCACTGGTGGCTCCCGTAGAGATGCAGTGTGGTTAGCTTGCCTTCTATTCACACTTTGAGCTCCCCCTAACCGAGGTTTTCCTTTTTCCCACCAAGTTGGATATCCATGCAGCTCAAAACATGCATCCTTTGTGTGTCCATTCTTTTTACAATGATCACAGAACCGATTGTTTTTATCTATCTTGCCAAAGGGCCTGGAAGTACGACGGTATTGCATAGATAAAGCTGCACGATCGTCTCCGCATTTCAGATCATCCTCCTTAGGTTGACCAAACCGAGTTTCTTCCTCGAGTATACTAGAAATAATATCATCGAGACTAGGCCATTCTGTTTCAGAAAATATGAGTTGTCGCCGAAGGTTAAGTTCCTGGTTTAGTCCATCTAGAAACAACTTGCCAACAATTGTCTCAAACCATTTGTGATGAATGGCTAGGTCTTTCTTGTCAACTGGTTGAAAAGGATGATAGTAGTGTAGGTCCCTGTAAAGTCGTTTCAGTTCACCAGCATATTCTGTTACAGACTTTGTACCCTGTTTTAGATGAGTTAATTCCTCCATGATGCGCATTGCCTGCATTTTGTTTGATTTCCTCGCGAATTGCTTCTCCAAGGCGGTCCACACCTCAGACACTCTTGACATTGTTTCAACTTGCTGTCGGACTATTGGCTCCATGCTTCCCAACAGCCATACTAAAACTCTATCATTGATCTGTTTTGTGTGAGTATCACCGACTTTTTGCTTTTCCTCGTCATCAACAAGTAGGTTCTCATAGCCATGGGAGCTTAATATCAGTTGAGCATGGCGTGCCCAACTGACATAATTACTTGGCCCTGACAGCTTTACTGGATTTGGTTCCAGGGCATACATGACTGTCTCTGGGACTGCTTTAAGCTGTTGTTGTTCAAGAAATTTACTGAAAATTTCATACATCTTGTCTATGCTTGCATCCCCTGACTTGTCCTTAGATTTTTCTGCCATTTTCCAATGCAAAAGTACACGCCAAGCACAGTCAACTAATGTATTTAGATTTACTGGGCAAGTGCTAGATTAATGTAGCAGGAAACTAGTCTGAACCAACTTGGCCTCTCCACTGGTCGCACAAGAATAGCAGACAAAAAGACCAAGATTTGAAAATGAGCTAGCTGGCCACACCACCAATCCAAGGTAATATTGTGTAGCAAGCCAGCTATAGCTGCAGATCCAAAGATATAGAAGCAAGTCTCCGATGTTCCTTCACGTGCTAAAGCAATGGAGCAGCCTAACAGCTAATTGTACTTTATTCCAATCGGCAAACAAAACCAGCAGCCACAGCCAGATATCACACGCACCTTGTAGCTCGCTCGTCGGCAGACACCCGGCAACACTACTCTCCGGCCGGAATCACAACCAGCTCAAGGGCGACTTAGCTATGGCGGCTCCCCCGACAGCCTCGAGCACTGGCACCACTACACTCAACCAGCTCACGGCGACACAACACCGTCAAGAACAAAATCAAAGGGAGACTGGGCAGGATTCGTCCTGCTCTGATACCATATTGATTCTCATACGAAAATCATCAGGATTTGTGTGAGCTGAGTGGAAGAACAGGGAGGAAGAAGAGTCAATGAAATGGGGAATTTTCTGGATCACTACCGATCCATCTCTCAGTCCTCATGTCTATATTATTTGTACATTTTACACTTAAACACTCTAACAAATATATATTTTAACTCACGCCAACAGAAGGTACTTAATTTTACTCATTTGTTACTGAATTGCAAATTTTTAGAGGACTAGAATGATGTGCATGGCTCAAATGAGAACTTCACCAGCAGAAATAATCAGATTATGGAAGCTTATATTTCTCGCATTAGTTTTTATTTTTAGGATTTCCTTTATTTTCTGGATACTTTGCAACCAGTGTTTGAAGAGCATGATAATTGCAAGCATTTTCCCTCTAGATATTGCAAGGAATTAGTGAGATTCCACATACAAGGGTGAATATGATTGTGATTGTTGTTGCAAATCGATATCTCATAGGATACTTTGTTATTTCTAACTTTGTACTTGCGTGCAATTTTGCAGATCTAACTGAATAATATGATGCTCTCTGAAAAGATTTAGTTCATGAGTTTGTGTTTTTTATAATACTTTGCTACTCATAGTGATTGCAAGGATTTTTCCTCCTAGGTGTTGCAAAGGTATTGGTGTTGTTCTATGTCTAATGCCACAGAGCATGCCTCAGTTATAGTAATCCTTAGTGGTAATTTAAAGTACAATATTTTTGTTGATAGAGGATTATTATGGGCCACTCGGCACCTTATTTCATTTGGTTTCAGGTTAGTGAAATTGTCCGACCGGAAAAAACCCAGTGAGTATGTATGGTTATTCTTAGTGCATCATATATCTTCCTCTAGAAACATGTCATTGCAATACTAGCAAATTTTTTTTTTCTCTTCCTTGTTGTGAGCAAATAATTTTACTGTGCTGATTTCAATATCGAATTTGTGTCGAACAACCATCCATATAGTCAGGTGCAATGATTTAGTCTGACCTGTGAACTAACATGATGCATATGCCAAAATCCAGAAAACAATCTCCAAATTAAGCATTTAAATTATGAGTAGAGTACAGACTTGGATCAAATTTAGTATTAAAAGAGTAAAACAATTGGTGGCGTATGTTCCTTGGTGATCACCTAGAGATCTATGGACCAGCTTATCCTCGTGATATGTGCATGAATTTATCTATGGAACTCCTCTACATAAGCATTAGTACTGAAATTTCTTTTAAGCTTAAAAGGATTTTTTCTCAATCGAGATTAAGATCACCATGGAAAGCCAACAACAAAGAAACATTGTTACATACATCTATGTATTGTCCATATACATCTGGATTGTTTATTTGTTTTAGGATAACTCCTCATATGTGATGTTGTATTGATTTTTCTGAGGACATGTGGATTAGCAATCTTTTTTTTCGTACTATCAAGTTTCCTAGATGGTTATCTGCAAAATACTATAACCTTGGTGTTTTAGCTCTGACCTGCTAGAACTTCCTCATGTTTTTACAATTTTTGTGGTTGCACTTAAAATTTCTCAAGAAAATTGTGGAGAACATTGTAATATGAATGTTTCAGATCCTATGCTCCGTGCTTTAGATTTTTGGAAAAATAAAATAAAAGAACTAGTATATAGCATGCCGGAGAATAGCTGTGGTACGATGAGTGTTGCCAGACTAGGTGCGAGTGAAAATGCTCGATTTTATCATGGTTCAGCCACTCTTTGTATGGAAACAAGGCGCAACCTGTTCATCAGGAA
Source organism: Alopecurus myosuroides (assembly GCA_028641055.1). NCBI lineage: Eukaryota > Viridiplantae > Streptophyta > Magnoliopsida > Poales > Poaceae > Alopecurus > Alopecurus myosuroides. The sequence continues at coordinate 24,236 of JAPCYS010004109.1, read as the reverse complement.
CTAGTACGTCGTCTCAGCACGCCCTACCATGGTCTATCCACTTTAGTTGAATTTTATGTTGATTGTAGGAAATGGTGTGAAACTTTGTTTAAGTTGTCAATATTCATGGCCTTATGGGGAACTAATTTTTTTCTGGATTGTGTAAGACAAGCATTGTTGTTGTGAATTTCATAAACATTTAGAGTTTTTTCTAGGATCTTTTCTGAGATCAGCTTATAGCTCATCTTATGTCTCCCTTCCTAAGATTTGAAGTCGTTGTGAATTAGATACAAGCAATTACAATGAGCCGAGGATAGTCACCAGCGATTTTCCTTACAATGGCTGCTGGAGAAGAACCATGGGCCCTGATGTAGGTTGCATAACCACTGGCATGTACCAGTCAATGCTCCTCTATGTTCACTCAGTAGCTGTCAGCCCAAGACGTGGGTGGGTTGGCCTTGGAGAGACGGCATCAACAATGTTTCTGGTAGGAACGGTGACGGTGCAGTGTCGATAATGGTCACAGACAGACTACCAGTTCATGCCGGTGAGGGCAACAATGTAAGGGGAACTTCATGGTTGTCATCGACCGTGGCATTTTCAGGTCCTCCTCCGACCACCAAGCATCTACCTCATGGTATGGCGGCCATCTTCATGAGCGGTTGATTTAGGTTTGAATTGTCTTAGTTGTGACCTAGGAGACTGATTTGGGGGTCAAGTGAAATTGGACTCCTTGTGGAATCTGTGGCTCATGGTACTTTGTTGGCTGCAAATGCATGTGCTTAATTATGAGTAGAATTAGTCGCACATTTTAAAGTTCGGGATGTCATCATGCCTATGAGGAAAATATTTTTTTTAGTGCAGACCAGTTCTACTGTATTTTTTTTAAAACTTCGATTACATTCGGTAATGGTGCTATTCTCCTGTGAGAACTTGCAAACCTTACGTTTTGTTATGGTACTAAGTATATGCTTGAACTTGACATATAATCTTCCATTCTGTTGATCTAGAAACTGCAGACTAAAATTATCTTTTGTTCATTTTGTAAGATAAAATTCTATCTGATCATTTATTAGATTTATCTTGCCGCTTATTCATAAATTGCATCATGTATATATCCAGTTAGCAGTAGCCAATAAGAATGCACCAGGCCAGTAACTGATGCGGTGTCACTCTAATTAGTTTTCAGAACTTCACATCATTGTATGTCTGTATTTCTAACGATCCATATTTGTTTTTAGCCTTCTTTTGCAAGCACATGATCTATGTTCATAGGTTTCGCATGAGGTTGCATATGACCACTTTTTCATATGTTGTACATGTATTCCTGATAAATAGAGTCAAGTATATATAAGCTTCATAACTCATAATCTTCAGCAGCTTTCCTTTTTTACTGTCTCAACAAACACGCTAGATGTTTTTACTCTGTTTCTATGTCTGCTTGGACCTTTTTACATTTGTAATCTGGCTGTTGATTACTAAACTTTTCTTAGTCATCCAATATCTTTGTAGTTGAAGCTATTGAGTATGGTGCAAAATGGGCGGCTATAACCTGAGAAGTTCATTTGTCCAGGTGTAACATCCAAGTATGAAAACTCCCTAGTTGTTTTGTTCCTTGTTTAATTTAAGCAATGCATCATGTCATCATCCTCATTTCATTTCTGTTTGCATCTGTTTTACCTTTGTTTTCATAATGAAATTCAAACATTAATCAACCTTTGTTTTCATACTTGTCTTGTTACAATCTTTTTCAAATAAAGAATTCAAATCAAACCTCTTTTGTTTCCAAATAATTCATTAATGATCACTTATTAAATTGTTGGTTTTAATCAAACAACTAATTCAATCAATTAATTCCAAATCATTTCAAACTCAAATCAAATTCCCAAATCAGTACCCATTTGAATCTATGAAATTCACCAAAACAATTATAATCTTTGATCACATTAATAGGGTTCACCCTATTTAAAATGATGTTTTCAATAATATTCTTTCAATACTTAAATCATTAAAAATTGGTTCAATACAAACAGCAATTTAAACTCCAACTTTTTGAAAACAAATCTTGGCAATTGTTTTCTTTTAATCTAACTAGCTTAACCTAATTTTTCTAAAAATTTTGCTAACCTAAAATCTATCTTTTTCTTCCAAATCCAAACCCTACAAAAAAAAAACAGAAAAAGGAAATTTAAAAAAAAAGGAAAACGGCCAGGGGCAGTGGGCTGCGCGCAGCCCACTTCTTCTCCGCGCGCGCAGCAGCCCATCTGGCCCGGTACCCCTTCGTCAGCCGCCCGCGTCGTCTTTTTCGCGTACGGCCGCATCTCCGCCGCGCCACGTCGCCGTACGGCAACCACCGACGGCCAGGAAGCGATCCCGAGGCCTATATAGCCCCTACGGACCGCGCGCCGCCAATCCTAATCCCTAGGCCTCCTGTTCCCCTCTTTTCCGCCGCCGTTTTCCTCTCCACGATCGCATCTGCCACCCACGGCCACCGCACCGGAGATCTTCGTCTGAATCCGTCCACGCCGCCGTCGCCATGGAGCACCAACCCCCCACCTAGCTACTGTAATCGAGCACCCACTTCTTCCTCTCCAACTTGGACACCGGAGCACCACCGGAGACCTACTGGAGCCGCGCCGCCGTCTTCGTCCACGCCGCCGTCGTCTCCGTCACGCTGTCGTCACCGGGCCTCTGCTACGCCTACGTACGGTAGTGAGCACCACCGTCTCCTCCCATCTCTCCTCTCTCTGCATCCACACGCATCCATCACCTCCACACGCATCCATCACCTCTGCACGCATCCATCACCTCCAGATCGCGCACGGGCACGGCGATCCCCGCCGGCGATCTTCGTTTTCTGTCAGTTTCAGTCGCAAGCGCGCGTGAGTTTTGGGTTCAGTTAACTGGATCTGAAACATATCCTCTCCGCGTCGCGTTTACTGTCAACGAAACGGAAAACACCGCAGTGGTTCAGTGCATCGCAGCGCGCAGCGAGGGCGCGGGTTCGATCCCTCGCGCCTCGGATTAAAATCCACTTTTTCCTCCGCGTACTGACAGGCAGGGTCCACCAGGCAGTGACCCTGGTGGCCACGCAAGCACGCACAAGCGCCACGTTGGCCTGTGGCCCATTGGCAGTGGCTATGGCTAGCCACTGTGCGGTGCAATTCGTTTAACACGTTTCTGTTTTTCAAAACTAACCCTTTTAAAATTGCAGATTAGTCCTAAAACTTAAAACTTGAATAACTTTTAAAATATAACTTCAATTAATAAAAGTTAAATATGTTTGTTGTTCTAAATTTAATCATCTATCCAAATAATCCATTTGTGTTCTGTTTTGAGAATTCCAAATGCATTTAAATTTCAAATTCAAATAATTCAATTGCAAATTTCTAAAATCCATAACTATTTCATTCTTAATCCAAATAATGCAAATAAAATATGTTTTCCATACCATTTTGAATAAACTTTTCAAATATAATTTTTGTTTACTGTTTTGAATAATTAAAATTGCCTAAATAATTTAAACCTTGTTTAATTCATTTTAATTTTGCTAAATTCATAACTTGCTCAAATTAAATTATTTTTTAACAGGTAAAATATGTTTTCAAACCAGAAAAACATAACCTTTTCAAATATTAACTTTGTCTTCTGTTTTGCACAAGTTAACTTGATAAAAACAACAACTAATTGTGTAACATCATTAAGTAACCAAAATTTCCAAACTTAATAAATAATTTCTTAACTTGTTAACTATCATTCCAATTGCATCTAATATTGTTATCTTATTGTTTTCATCATGCATGCATCATGCTAATTCACTTACACATGATGTTTAGTTGTAGCCCAATTAATTCAACCATAAGGCATGGGCTTTCCATATGCAATCCAATTGCATATGGGTCCATTTAATTTGTGTTATAATTCCAACTAGTTTACTCGATGCATCTATTAACATGACATGCATCATCCCATGTTTGTGCACCTATGCCATGTATTGATTGCCCGTCTTCCTTCGTTGTTGTTTTTGCTTCTTCTCGATTAGACGACGACGTTGAGACCGACGAGCTTTACGATACCACTACCCAGGACTTAGCCCAGTACCAGGCTGCTGAGCTTCCAGGCAAGTTATCACTCACATGAACCATCGAGTTCCTTTCCACACTTGCTTCAGATACTATCCATTGTCTACTATTGCTAGCCCTATGTATCGTTGCTTGTTCTCCGAACCCATCACATGATATCCTGAACCATGATATTGCCTCACCTCCATACCTATAGCCTTTGTTTGTGCCTTAGTCTTACCTAGCATGCTTAGGGTTGCTTGTGCTGGAGTCTGCTGTTGGTTACTTCTTTTACCCTATCTTACTTATGTTTACTTGGGCTCAGTGTATAAACAATCAACCTGTTAATGCTTTGGGTAATAATAACTTGACGATAAGGCACCGGCAGGAGGCCCGGCGTGGTTTTGAGGCCTGCTAGTGCCGACCCTAATAGGAAAGGGTCTTGTCTACCGATCCATGATGAGCGCACTAACCGCATGTGGGAAGCGTGTATGGGCGCCCCCCTCAGTTTGACTCGATTCGCATCTCGTCCAAATCGCCGCACTTAGTTCGGGTGTTCCATTTGCTGCACGCATATGCAGGTACGAACCCGTGGCCAGGGTGGAGAATTTTGTAGTCGGCATTTAGGGCGGCGTGGTCTTCCAGTGCTATGAAGGTCCCCTTTTCTTCGGGGGCTGGATTAGCCGCGCACGCACAGCACGCGGTGCTTTGGGCTTGATGCGAAGAAGGGTTGAGTTGTGTAGAGTGCCTCGCTTGGTGGGTTTGATTCCCGTCTGGCGGGATATTCTTACGTGTACGGCTACATTGGTGCACCCCTGCAGGGATAAATCTTCTCGAGAAGCCGTGTCTTCCGCGGTTATGGTTGACTTGGTGAAAGTACTGGCTAACAAGTACTCAGAACAACTTACACCTAACTAATGCTAATCTTTACTAGTAATAGGTTTATTAACACAATAACCTGACTCACCCTTAATTCAACTGTGTGAGTTTGTCCTTGGGTTGCTTCCTTAGAAGGGGGTAACATTGGACGGGTTTGTTTGCAGTTATCTTTCAGTTGGTTACAATACTCGATCTTATCTTCTTTCTGTTAGCCGGAACTTGTAGTTATCTCTGTAGTTGGTTAGCAGCCCGCTGCAGCTTTTATATTACCTATCTCTTCCGTTGATCCAAGCATCCGTGCTTGTGTTGACGGGTAATCTCTTTGGTGAAGTGTGAGTCTTGCTTGCCAGTACATCAAATGTACTGACCCCGTTGGGGTTGTGGTTTACGCAGACTACGACTACGGCTACGATGATCACCAGGATGGCTACTTCGTGGAGTTCGACGAGACCGCAGACGAGTAGATAGCGGACCCGGGCAGGATCCGAAGACTACGTGGATGGGCTTCGTCTTCTTTTCATTCGCGGCTTCTTAAGACTATTTGGTTTTGTCTGTACTCAGACGGTTGTTTGCTTCCGCTGTGATGTAATGAATGCTATGTTGGGACAAGTGTCCTCTGGATGAGTGTATTTGCTATTCTCTGCCTTAGTGAAGGCTATTTGCAACCTTATTTCAATCTTTTGTGTCTTAGAGACATTTCTGTGGTATCATTCCGTTTAAACCTGTTGACGTACCGTGCGTGATTGATATGAAGTACGTCGACAGTAGTGCCTTTGATCTCTAGTGGATAGTTTACATCGACGATGGAATAGCAGGGCTTGTGTTGTCGCGCCTAAGCGCAGGCCTACCAGGAAGCTGGGACGTGGGAGCAGGTATGCCCCATAATCCAAGCATCTGCTCTCCAGTTCGGCCCGATGAGTATCCCCTAGAAGTCAGGGTGCGACAAATAGTATCAGAGCCTGTCTGCCCGTAGGATCCCTTTTACTGGTCGCAGTTTGAGTCTGGAAACTATTTTGTAGCTATATAGGAAAAATGAAACGTGAGAGTAGGAATTCTGTTCTTTTTCTTCTTTTCCCCACCCTCCCACCCCTTTTCTGGTAAGGAAGTGTAACGTTGATTTTCCCTTCTCATCTAAAAAATTTCAAGTTAGGATTTCACGTGTTCTGGGTTCTTTCGTAGTACCTTAGGAGTCTTGGTCACGAGTTTCCCCGAAGTTGCTTCAATATCATGTTTCTCTCAAGAATCTTTCGTCCATTGAACCTGTTGTTGTTTTCCACTTCTTTTTCTTCTACCGGCGTCTAATCAACTTCCCAAATCTTCTGCAGATGGGTCTCAGCTTCTACCCGCAGGTGGTTCGGATGACCCGTTGCGAGAACACTGCCGGTCATCCGGAGACGCTGAGGGACATGGTCACCTATCTGGGGTTCCGTTGGGCACCAGAGTACCAGGTCTACGAGCACCAGCGCGAGTTCGACCAGACTTTCTACCGAGCTATCGTCTACATACTGTCGGATTATGGCAGGAGCATAGTCCACCGCTACGAGGCCGTAGGTTCCACAGTGGACTTGGCAGTGCAGCAGGCAGCGTATGTGGGTCTCACTGTCCTACGTGCTGACTACTGGGGGTTTGATGATTCCATCTATCGTCACATCCCCTGTGGTTACATTACGTCGGCAGGAGTTCACTTCACTCTCCACGGCGACCTGGATACCGACGAGGGTGATAGCTCCAGGCTGCACACCACAGCTCAGTTCGTGAGGCATAGTGATGCCGTTGCTTCCACACTAGCCCAGGAGTTGGCTTCAGTCAGGGACCAGCTCCACCTTGCTCTGACGCGTCTGGCGACGTACACCACAGATTTTGTTGGAGACGAGCGCTTTGCACGTTTCCAGCAGCCAGCTGGTCTTCCTCTGCCAGATGCGGGAGGTTACGAGCCGATCAGGGGTCCACTTCTCAACCTAGGAGCTGGATACACTGGTATTCCTCTCTTTGGAGCACAGGGAGAGGACGCTTTCTAGTTCACCACACCGAGGGTCCCTCTCAGAGCAGTTCCTATCTACAGGGATCGTCGCTCTACTTACTTCCGTGAGCGGACTCCTCCTCGTTCTACTCGCCGTACTTCTAGACGCCGTCCTGCGTGATGAGCTTTGGAGTACAGATGTATCTGTTACTAGCTGTGTCTAGTTATCCTTCATTTTCGAACCCTTGATGGTGTTGGATATTCTGATGTATTGGATCATGTAATGATGTACCTGTTGGTTATCTATTCATGCGTCGGAATAATCTATCTTGCGGTTGCTAAGTTTATCCTTTCCTATTGTTGTGCTAAAATGCGTTTCCATTCAGGATGCCTCCAACCAGGAACAACATGCCTGATCCACCGCCAATTGGGGAACTGTTAACTCAGATGACCCAAGTGATGACTCAGATGGCCCAGATCCAGGCTAACCAGCAAGTCCACCAGGCTACTCAGCGAGTTGGTATCAAGGAGTTCCTCAGTTTGGGCCCTAGAGCGTTTGTGGCCACACGCGAGCCTCTGGATGCCGATGACTGGATCCGTGAGATCGCAAGGGCTCTGGAGATCGCTCATGTAGCTGAAGAGGACAAAGTGAAGTATGCCTCCTACCTACTAAAGGGTCAGGCAGCTTCGTGGTGGGAAAACTACCAGGCTATGAGAGCTGGCATTCCGATCACCTGGGGATGTTTCAAGGATGCCTTCCTAAAGCACCACATTCCAGATGGTCTCATGGAAAGGATGCGTGAAGAGTTCTGCTCCCTGAAGCAAGGCAAGATGGACGTCATCAGCTACCAGACCGAGTTCAATCGACTCGCTCGATACGCTGGAGACGAGGTGTCCACAGAAGCTAAGAAGATGGCAAGGTTCCGCAGAGGTTTTAACCCGGAACTCAAGTACGCGCTCACGAATGTCAAGTGCAAAGACTTCGAGGAACTCGTGAACTCCACGCTCAATGAAGAGAATGGGCGCAAAGCGTTCGAAGACTCTCGTAAGCACTCGCGTGAGGGTGGTTCCTCCTCCAACATGACCACCCCTCCGCAGAAGCGTCACATCTGGGTGCCAAATGGTGCTGTCACTAGGGCTCCATACGCCCAAGCTTCTCCAGGCTTTGCTCCCCGCCCACCCAACCCAGCTCACATGCATGGGCAGAGGGCTCCAATGGGGCAGCCAAGGCCAGGTCCTCCGCGTGTCGTCACTTGCTTCAAGTGCAAGGAGACGGGACACTACGCTGATAAGTGCACGCAGAGGCAGCTACCTCCTCCACCACCTCGCCCCAACACCAACCAGGCGATGGTGCGCGCTCCTCCGCACAAGGCCTTCAACTCCAACAACAGGCCTGGTGGGAGGACCGCAAGGGTGAACCACGTCAAGGTTGACAAAGCTGAGGAGGCTACTGACGTCGTGCTCGGTACATTCCCCGTAAACTCTTATCCAGCTAGAGTTTTTGATACCGGAGCATCACATTCTTTCGTGTCAAAAATCTTTGCAACAACAAGTAAACTCCCCTTTGTTGGTTTGGGTTCCCCGCTAGTAGTAAACTCCCCTGGAGCAACTATGCAAACTTCTAAAATCAGTCACAGAAATCAAATTCTAATCAAAGGCCACACATTCCTTGCTTCCCTCATTCTGCTTGGAAATTCTGACATTGATGTCATTCTTGGCATGGATTGGCTGAAGGCCAATGAAGCTAAAATTGACTGTGCTCAAAAGTCAATAACTCTCTTCCACCCGTCTGGCCAGATAGTCTATTCTCCAAATGAATCAAGTGCCACTCAGTGTAACATCCCAAGTATGAAAACTCCCCTTAGAATGATTGATTTCTTGTTTATTTAAGTATTGCATCATGTCATCATATTGTTGCATTTGTTTTCTTTTGTTTTGCATCTGTTATTCTTTGTTTTCACAATGAAAATCAAACAATTTCAAATGCAATGTTTTCATACTTGTTCTGTTACAACTTTTGGAATAAAAATAACAAGTGAAAACAACCAAATTGTTCCATTTTATTCCATGTTGGTCACTTCTTAAACTGTTGGTTTTAATCAAACAATTAATTCAACCAATTGATTCCAAATCATTCCCAAATCCAAACCAATCCTCAAAATCATTAACCTTTTGAATCCATACAATTCACCACCCCTTTTGCACTCTTTAAACCCTTCTAAAATCCTAGTGGTAACCCTATTCCAAAGCATGGTTTTCTTAATGGTTTATTAATATTAAAATTCCTCTAATTTGGTTTCAAATACAACTATCATTATACAACTCAATTTTTGAAATCCAAGCTGGCAATGTGGTTTCTAATTAACTAAATAGCTTAATTAAAATTTTCTGGAATTTTTCTTAAATAAAACCTTAACAGTTTTCTTCCAAAAGCAATTGCTACAAAAAATAAAACAGAGGAATAAATAAAAGGAAGCTAACTACCGCGCGCAGCAGCACCTAGTCTACCCGAAGCCCAGCCCGTTTACCACTTTGGCCCGGTACCCCTCCACCAACGTCGCTGTCGTCCTCCTCTGGATGACGTCACCTCTGTACGAACAGAGGAACACCACCCGATCGCCTCTCCCTCGCTCGATGGCTTGCCGTACGAGCTAGCCACCCTATATCTAACCTACCCACTCCCGAACCCTAGCTACCCCTATCCTCTACCCTCCATCGCCGCCAGCTCCTCTTCCTCTTCCCCCCCGATTTCTTTCTCTGAACCTACTGAACCTGCAACCACCGTAGACCACCACCGCTGCCTCACCGTCAGAACTCACCGCAACCATCCCGTCGCCGGCCATCCTCGAGCCAAACCCACCGCGGGAATGGAACCGCGGTGGTTCGCCCTCGCCGTTCGCCTCCTCGACGCGTGCTGGAAGCTGTTGTGGAGGCCGCGCCGTCAACGACAATTCCGGCCGTGGCTGCGCTCGGCAGCGGCCTCGACTGCATCGACGACAGCGACCAGCAGGTGATCTCCTGCTCCTTCCCCTCGCCTCCTTCTCTCCGCCCTCGTGGCACGCTTGCACCCGCACATCCACACACCACCGCGAGTCGCCAGTACCCCCCCAGCCGTGGCCACCGGAGACCGGCCATCGACCGCTGCTCTGTTCGTAAGGTTTAGAAAGGAGCGATCTGTGCAAAGTTTCAGTTAACCGGCCTCGTTTACTCTTGTTTCGTCAGTCTGCGTTGTATCACAAACATTCAGAGTACCCCAGCGGTAGCGAGCCGCGCTAGCGATCGATCGGTCCTGGGTTCGAAACCCCGCAGCAGCGCACCCCTTTTGCTTCGATTTTTTTGCCACCGCGCGGTACGGCCCACCAGTCATCGACGCCACGGCCACGCTGGCGCGTGTGCGCCACGCTGGCCCCGCTGGCCCACAGGGCAGTGGCTGGTGTGTAGTTCCGTGCGGTACCAAAAGTTTACAGCAACTCTGTTAAATTCTAAATCCTTTTAAAATAGCAGAATAAGCACCCAACTTCATAAATCCATAACTTTTAATATATGAATCCAATAACTACAAACTTTATATGTTTATTGCTCCAAATTTCATAATCTTTCCAAATAACTCATTTGTTCACTGTTTTGAAATTTCAAAATGCATTTAACTTTCAAATTTGAATAATTCAAATGTAATTTGTAATAATTCATAAATAATTCATACTATTTCCAAATAAGTCAAATAAAATATGTTTTTATACCATTTTGAATATCCTATTCAAATATAAATTTTTTTTTTCTGGTTTGAACAATTTAAATTGCCTAAACAATTTAAAACTTGTTTAATTCAATTAAAACTTGTTTAATATTGTTTAATTCATAATTAAATAACCTAAGTCCAATTTCAAAATGTGAAACATGTATTCCAACTAAAATTTGATAACCTTTTCAAATATCAACTTTATTATTTGTTTTGAACAATTTAAATGGTTGAAAACAACAAATACTTGTGTGTCACCTTTAAGGCACCCAAAAATTCCCTAAGTTAATAATAAAATTCTAAATTGCTACACCCTATCTTAATTTGATTCTAATGTTGTTATTTTGCTGTTTTCCTTTTGCATGCATCATACTAAACCACTAGCACCTGTTGTTTAGTTGGAAAACAAATAATCTAACCAAATCCATGGGTTTTTCATATGCAACTCAAAATTGCATTATGTGTCCATTTAAATTGTGTTATCCTATCAATTAGTTTATTTTGATGCATCTATTAACATGACATGAATTATCCCATGCTTGTGCACCTATGCCATGATAATGATTGTCTACCCTTTCTGCATTGTTTGTTTGCTTCTTCTCGGATACACGACGACGTTGAGACCGACGATACTTACGACACCTCTTCTAAGGATTTAGCTCAGTACCAGGCTACTGGGTTTTGCAGGCAAGTTATCACTCACATGAACCACTGTGTTCCTTTCAACATTGGTTACCGATACTTTCCGTTGTCTATTATGCTAGCCTTAGTAGTAGTTGTTTCTGTTACGAACCTATCACATGAATCCCTTAAACCTGATATTGCCTCATCTCCCTTCCTACAACCCATTGTTTGAGCCAGTGACTTACTAGCATGCTTAGGTTGTTTTGCTCGAGTCTGTTACCCGTTACTTACTGTTACTACTTCTATTACGTTGTGGGGGCTCGATGTTTAATCAATCAATCATGCTAATGTTACTATTAATAATAAATTTGATGATAAGGCACCGGCAGGAGGCCCATGAGAGGTTTTGAAGCCTGCTAGTGTCGACCCTAATAGGAAAAGGGTCTTGTCTACTGATCCATGATGAGCGCACTACCCGCATTTGGGAAGCGAGTATGGGCGCCCCCCTCAACTTGACCTGATTCGCATCTCGTCCAAATCGCCTCATTTAGTTCGTGTTTTCCATTTGCCGCATCATGTTTTTGCGAGCCCAGGCCAGGGTGGAACTTTCGTAGTCGGCATATAGGGGGACACGTTCTTAGAGTGCTATGAGGGTCCATTTTCTTCTGGGCTCGATTAGCCGTGCGCCCAAGGTGCTTTGGGCTTGATGCGAAGAATGGTTGGTTGTGTTGAGTGCCCCGCTTGGTGGGAGGCATCCATCTGGCGGGATATTCATGAGTGTACGGCCAAATTGGTGCAACCCTGCAGGGATAATCTTCTCGAGAAGCCGTGTTTTCCGCGGTTAGGATTACTTGGTGAAAGTACTGGCTAACAAGTACTCAGGACAACTTAAACATAATGATCAAACATGTTACACCCAATGATTAATAACTTGACTAGTAATAGGTTGTTGACACAATAACTTGATTCACCTTTAATACAATTGTGTGAGTTATCCTAGGATCGCTTCTTTGGATAAGGGGTGAGATCCAGGATGGGTTTGTTTGAAGTTATCTTTCAGTTGGTTACAATCCTCGATCTTATCTCCTTTCTGTTAGCCGGCAGTTGTAGTATGTTTCTGTAGTTGTTTAGAGCATCCAGTTGCAGCATCTTTTATATTCCCCTTTTCCGTTGAACCCAAAGCATCTGTGCTTGGTGTTGACGGGTTACCCTTTGGTGAACTGTGAGTCTTGCTTGCCAGTACGTTTATGTACTGACCCTTTGGGGCTGTGGTTTCCGCAGACCTACGTTTCCGAGGATCTACATGGTGGCTACTACGTGGAGTATGACGAGACTGCTGACGAGTAGATAGCGGACCCGGGCAGGATCCGAGACTTCGTGGATGGGCTCCGTCTGTTTGTTTCCGGCCTCTTAGGCCTATTTGGTTCTTGTCTGTACTCAGACATGTTGAATGCTTCCGCTGTATTGTAACGATGTATTGTTGGGGCATGTGCCCTCTGAATGATTGTATTTGCTATCTCTGCTCTAATGAGAGCCACTTGCAACTTATTTCAATCTTTTGTGTCGTAGAGATCTGTTGTGATATCACTTGTTAAACGCCGTTGACGTACCATGTGTGTATGGTTTGAAGTACGTCGACGGAAGTGCCTTTGATCTCTAGTGGATAGTTTACATCGACGATGGAATAGCATGGCTTGTGTTGTCGCGCATAAGCGCAGGCCTACCAGGAAGCTGGGACGTGGGAGCAGTTATGCCCCATAATCCAAGCATCTGCTATCCAGTTCGTACGGTGAGTATCCCCTAGAAATCAGGGTGCGACAAATGGTATCAGAGCCTGTCTGCCTGTAGGATCCCTTTTTACTGGTCGCAGTTGAGTCTAGAAACTATTTTGTAACTATATAGGAAAAATGAAACGTGAGAGTAGGAATTCTGTTCTTTTTCTTCTTTTCCCCACCCTCCCTCCCTTTTCTGGTAAGGAAGTGCAACGTTGATTTTCTCCCTTCTCATCTAAACTTTCAAGTTAGGATTTCACGTGTTTTGGGTTCTCCGTAGTACCTCAGGAGTTTTGTTCTCGTTTTCCCCGGTGTTGCTTCGTTATCCTGTTCTTTTAAAGAACCTTTTCGTCCGTTGAAATCTTGTTGTTGTTTTCCACTTCAATCTTCTACCGGCGTCTAATCAAAAATTCCTCGTAAACTCTTTTCCAACTAAAGTGTTATTTCATACCGGAGAATCACATTCCTTTGTGTCAACAATCTTTTCCACAACATAAAACCCAATTCTGGTTCCACTAAGCAATCAAAACTCCGTTCACTCCCCGGGATCACAAATGTTGACTTCCAAGATAAGTAAGAACAATCCAATTCTAATGGGAGGCCACATATTCCTCGTTACTCTCATGTTGCTCATTCTGACATTGGTGTTATTCTTGGTGTTGCATTGATGTCAATAACTCTGATCCACCCTTGTTACAGATAGTCTATTCAACAAATGAATCAAATTCTATCCAGCTATACACCATTGATACAAAAACCTCTCCCTTTACTTGAAAATGTTCCGGTGGTTTCCAAATTCCCTGATATCTTTCCAGAAGAGTTGCCAGGAATTCCTATTGTTTTCAACTTCCAGTTAAACTATCCAATGTGCACGATGTGTTTCACGTGTCACAACTCAAGAGGATCTTCCCAAGAAGTTTCCGGACCTTTTCTTTTCTCAGTAGGAATCTCGGGGCGCGATTCCTTCAAGGGGGGGCGTTTTGTAACATCCCAAGTATGAAAACTCCCCTTAGAATGATTGATTTCTTGTTTATTTAAGTATTGCATCATGTCATCATATTGTTGCATTTGTTTTCTTTTGTTTTGCATCTGTTATTCTTTGTTTTCACAATGAAAATCAAACAATTTCAAATGCAATGTTTTCATACTTGTTCTGTTACAACTTTTGGAATAAAAATAACAAGTGAAAACAACCAAATTGTTCCATTTTATTCCATGTTGGTCACTTCTTAAACTGTTGGTTTTAATCAAACAATTAATTCAACCAATTGATTCCAAATCATTCCCAAATCCAAACCAATCCTCAAAATCATTAACCTTTTGAATCCATACAATTCACCACCCCTTTTGCACTCTTTAAACCCTTCTAAAATCCTAGTGGTAACCCTATTCCAAAGCATGGTTTTCTTAATGGTTTATTAATATTAAAATTCTCTAATTTGGTTTCAAATACAACTATCATTATACAACTCAATTTTTGAAATCCAAGCTGGCAATGTGGTTTCTAATTAACTAAATAGCTTAATTAAATTTTTCTGGAATTTTTCTTAAATAAAACCTTAACAGTTTTCTTCCAAAAGCAATTGCTACAAAAAATAAAACAGAGGAATAAATAAAAGGAAGCTAACTACCGCGCGCAGCAGCACCTAGTCTACCCGAAGCCCAGCCCGTTTACCACTTTGGCCCGGTACCCCTCCACCAACGTCGCTGTCGTCCCTCTGGATGACGTCACCTCTGTACGAACAGAGGAACACCACCCGATCGCCTCTCCCTCGCTCGATGGCTTGCCGTACGAGCTAGCCACCTATATCTAACCTACCCACTCCCGAACCCTAGCTACCCCTATCCTCTACCCTCCATCGCCGCCAGCTCCTCTTCCTCTTCCCCCCCGATTTCTTTCTCTGAACCTACTGAACCTGCAACCACCGTAGACCACACCGCTGCCTCACCGTCAGAACTCACCGCAACCATCCCGTCGCCGGCCATCCTCGAGCCAAACCCACCGCGGGAATGGAACCGCGGTGGTTCGCCCTCGCCGTTCGCCTCCTCGACGCGTGCTGGGAGCTGTTGTGGAGGCCGCGCCGTCAACGACAATTCCGGCCGTGGCTGCGCTCGGCAGCGGCCTCGACTGCATCGACGACAGCGACCAGCAGGTGATCGCCTGCTCCTTCCCCTCGCCTCCTTCTCTCAGCCCTCGTGGCACGCTTGCACCCGCACATCCACACACCACCGCGAGTCGCCAGTACCCCCCCCCCCAGCCGTGGCCACCGGAGACCGGCCATCGACCGCTGCTCTGTTCGTAAGGTTCAGAAAGGAGCGATCTGTGCAAAGTTTCAGTTAACCGGCCTCGTTTACTCTTGTTTCGTCAGTCTGCGTTGTATCACAAACATTCAGAGTACCCCAGCGGTAGCGACCCGCGCTAGCGATCGATCGGTCCTGGGTTCGAAACCCCGCAGCAGCGCACCCCTTTTGCTTCGATTTTTTTGCCACCGCGCGGTACGGCCCACCAGTCATCGACGCCACGGCCACGCTGGCGCGTGTGCGCCACGCTGGCCCCGCTGGCCCACAGGGCAGTGGCTGGTGTGTAGTTCCGTGCGGTACCAAAAGTTTACAGCAACTCTGTTAAATTCTAAATCCTTTTAAAATAGCAGAATAAGCACCCAACTTCATAAATCCATAACTTTTAATATATGAATCCAATAACTACAAACTTTATATGTTTATTGCTCCAAATTTCATAATCTTTCCAAATAACTCATTTGTTCACTGTTTTGAAATTTCAAAATGCATTTAACTTTCAAATTTGAATAATTCAAATGTAATTTGTAATAATTCATAAATAATTCATACTATTTCCAAATAAGTCAAATAAAATATGTTTTTCATACCATTTTGAATATCCTATTCAAATATAAAATTTGTTTTCTGGTTTGAACAATTTAAATTGCCTAAACAATTTAAAACTTGTTTAATTCAATTAAAACTTGTTTAATATTGTTTAATTCATAATTAAATAATCCTAAGTCCAATTTCAAAATGTGAAACATGTATTCCAACTAAAATTTGATAACCTTTTCAAATATCAACTTTATTATTTGTTTTGAACAATTTAAATGGTTGAAAACAACAAATACTTGTGTGTCACCTTTAAGGCACCCAAAAATTCCCTAAGTTAATAATAAAATTCTAAATTGCTACACCCTATCTTAATTTGATTCTAATGTTGTTATTTTGCTGTTTTCCTTTTGCATGCATCATACTAAACCACTAGCACCTGTTGTTTAGTTGGAAAACAAATAATCTAACCAAATCCATGGGCTTTTCATATGCAACTCAAAATTGCATATGTGTCCATTTAAATTGTGTTATCCTATCAATTAGTTTATTTTGATGCATCTGTTAACATGACATGCATCATCCCATGCTTGTGCACCTATGCCATGATAATGATTGTCTACCCTTTCTGCATTGTTTGTTTGCTTCTTCTCGGATACACGACGACGTTGAGACCGACGATACTTACGACACCTCTTCTAAGGATTTAGCTCAGTACCAGGCTACTGGGTTTTGCAGGCAAGTTATCACTCACATGAACCACTGTGTTCCTTTCAACATTGGTTACCGATACTTTCCGTTGTCTATTCTGCTAGCCTTAGTAGTAGTTGTTTCTGTTACGAACCTATCACATGAATCCCTTAAACCTGATATTGCCTCATCTCCCTTCCTACAACCCATTGTTTGAGCCAGTGACTTACTAGCATGCTTAGGTTGTTTTGCTCGAGTCTGTTACCCGTTACTTACTGTTACTACTTCTATTACGTTGTGGGGCTCGATGTTTAATCAATCAATCATGCTAATGTTACTATTAATAATAAATTTGATGATAAGGCACCGGCAGGAGGCCCATGAGAGGTTTTGAAGCCTGCTAGTGTCGACCCTAATAGGAAAAGGGTCTTGTCTACTGATCCATGATGAGCGCACTACCCGCATTTGGGAAGCGAGTATGGGCGCCCCCCTCAACTTGACCTGATTCGCATCTCGTCCAAATCGCCTCATTTAGTTCGTGTTTTCCATTTGCCGCATCATGTTTTTGCGAGCCCAGGCCAGGGTGGAACTTTCGTAGTCGGCATATAGGGGGACACGTTCTTAGAGTGCTATGAGGGTCCATTTTCTTCTGGGCTCGATTAGCCGTGCGCCCAAGGTGCTTTGGGCTTGATGCGAAGAATGGTTGGTTGTGTTGAGTGCCCCGCTTGGTGGGAGGCATCCCATCTGGCGGGATATTCATGAGTGTACGGCCAAATTGGTGCAACCCTGCAGGGATAATCTTCTCGAGAAGCCGTGTTTTCCGCGGTTATGGATTACTTTGTGAAAGTACTGGCTAACAAGTACTCAGGACAACTTAAACATAATGATCAAACATGTTACACCCAATGATTAATAACTTGACTAGTAATAGGTTGTTGACACAATAACTTGATTCACCTTTAATACAATTGTGTGAGTTATCCTAGGATCGCTTCTTTGGATAAGGGGCGAGATCCAGGATGGGTTTGTTTGAAGTTATCTTTCAGTTGGTTACAATCCTCGATCTTATCTCCTTTCTGTTAGCCGGCAGTTGTAGTATGTTTCTGTAGTTGTTTAGAGCAGCCAGTTGCAGCATCTTTTATATTCCCCTTCTTTCCGTTGAACCCAAAGCATCTGTGCTTGGTGTTGACGGGTTACCCTTTGGTGAACTGTGAGTCTTGCTTGCCAGTACGTTTATGTACTGACCCCTTTGGGGCTGTGGTTTCCGCAGACCTACGTTTCCGAGGATCTACATGGTGGCTACTACGTGGAGTATGACGAGACTGCTGACGAGTAGATAGCGGACCCGGGCAGGATCCGAGACTTCGTGGATGGGCTCCGTCTGTTTGTTTCCGGCCTCTTAGGCCTATTTGGTTCTTGTCTGTACTCAGACATGTTGAATGCTTCCGCTGTATTGTAACGATGTATTGTTGGGGCATGTGCCCTCTGAATGATTGTATTTGCTATCTCTGCTCTAATGAGAGCCACTTGCAACTTATTTCAATCTTTTGTGTCGTAGAGATCTGTTGTGATATCACTTGTTAAACGCCGTTGACGTACCATGTGTGTATGGTTTGAAGTACGTCGACGGAAGTGCCTTTGATCTCTAGTGGATAGTTTACATCGACGATGGAATAGCATGGCTTGTGTTGTCGCGCATAAGCGCAGGCCTACCAGGAAGCTGGGACGTGGGAGCAGTTATGCCCCATAATCCAAGCATCTGCTATCCAGTTCGTACGGTGAGTATCCCCTAGAAATCAGGGTGCGACACTCAGCTCTACACACTCGATGCTAAACCTCTACCTCTACTCGAGAATGTTCCGGTGGTTTGTGAATTTCCTGACGTCTTTCCAGAAGAATTGCCAGGAATGCCTCCGGACAGAGCAGTTGAGTTCGTGATCGAGCTTGAACCAGGTACTGCTCCAATCTCTAAGCATCCATACAAGATAGCTCCTCCTGAACTGAAGTTGTTGAAGGAGCAAATCGATATGTATATGGAGAAAGGCTACATTCAGCCTAGTTCCTCCGCTTGGGGTTGCCCAACTCTGTTCGTTGCCAAGAAGGACCAAACTAAGAGACTTGTTGTGGACTATCGTCCTCTTAACGAGAAAACAATCAAGAACAAATATCCAATCCCTCGTATCGATGATCTTTTTGATCAACTTGCTGGAGCCTCAATATTCTCAAAGTTGGACTTGAGGATGGGTTAGCATCAAATAAAGATCAGAAAGGAAGATATTCCAAAGACAGCCTTCACCACTCGCTACGGTCTGTATGAATACACCGTCATGTCCTTTGGTCTAACCAATGCACCGGCGACCTTCTCTCGACTCATGAATTCTGTCTTCCATGAATACCTCGACAAGTTTGTTGTGGTATATCTTGATGATATCCTTGTCTACTCAAAATCCGAGGAAGAGCATGAAGAACATCTTCGTCTCACTCTCATGAAACTCCGCGAGCACCGTCTCTATGCCAAATACTCCAAATGTGAGTTCTGGATTTCAGAAGTTGCCTACCTTGGTCATATTATCTCTGCCAAGGGCATAGCCATTGATCCAGATAAGGTTAAGGAAATTGTTGACTGGAAACCTCCCAGGACGGTGAAGCAAGTCAGAAGTTTTCTTGGCTTGGCTAGCTATTGCCGTCGTTTCGTCCAAAACTTCTCCAAGATTGCAAAACCTCTCACTGATCTCACCAAGAAGGACAAAAAGTTCATTTGGTCTCCACAGTGTGATGAAAGTTTCAATCTCCTCAAAACTAAACTCACTTCTACTCCAGTTCTGGTTGGCCCAGATACTACCAAACCCTTCCAAATATTCTGTGATGCATCTCTCCAAGACCTAGGAGCAGTTCTTATGCAAGAACGTCAAGTTGTGGCCTATGCTTCACGTCAGTTGAACCACATGAGCAAAACTATCCCACTCATGATCTTGAACTTGCAGCAGTTGTGTTTGCCCTCAAGAAATGGAGACAATACTTGTTGGGTAACCGCACTGAAATCTTTTCCGATCATAAGAGTCTGAAATACATCTTCACTCAACCAGATCTAAACCTCAGGCAAAGGAGATGGATTGAAAAGATCAAAGACTTCGATCTTACCATTTCTTACACTCCAGGCAAGGCTAATGTTATGGCCGATGCTCTCAGTCGCAAATCCTATTGCAATAATCTCATGATCATGGAAAGCCAACCTCCTCTTCATGAAGAATTCCAGAAGCTGAACCTTGGTCTTGTTCCTCAAGGCTATCTTGCAAACTTGACAGCCACTCCAACTCTCGAGGACAAGATTCGTTCTGAACAGTTTCGTGATGCTGAAATCAAGAAGATGGTAGAGCGTATCAAAGAAGGCAAAGATAAATTCAAGTCCTTCTCAATTGATGACAAAGGAACTGTGTTCTTTGAAGGACGCATTGCAGTTCCTAAAATTCAAAGTCTCAAAGATATCATTCTCAAGGAGGCTCATGAAACTCCTCTCTCCATCCACCCTGGAAGCACAAAGATGTACCAGGATCTCAAGACACTCTATTGGTGGCCTAGCATGAAACGTGAAATTCCTCAATACGTTTCTGAATGCGACGTTTGTCAACGTGTCAAGGCAGTTCATCAGAAAACAGCCGGTCTTCTCCAACCTCTCAAAATCCCCGAGTGGAAGTGGGACATGATTGAAATGGACTTCGTTACTGGTTTTCCAAAGTCCAAGAAGGGCAACGATGCAATCTTCGTTGTCATTGATCGTATCACTAAAGTAGCTCACTTCTTTGCTGTCAAAGAGACAATCTCAGCTAGCCAGTTAGCAGAGCTCTACACAACAAATATTGTTCCTCTTCATGGTGTTCCATTGTAAATAAGCTCAGACCGTGGAAGCATATTCACTTCTCATTTATGGAAGAGTTTCCAAGATGCATTGGGCACCAAACTTCTGTTCAGCACAGCTTATCATCCTCAGTCTCAAGGGCAAGTCGAAAGAGTCAATCAGATTCTCGAGGATATGCTTAGAGCATGTGGTCTCTCCTTTGGCATGAAATGGGAGGATTGTCTTCCATATGCTGAATTCTCCTACAACAACAGCTTCCAGGCAAGCCTAGGCATGGCACCATTTGAAGCACTCTATGGCCGCAGATGCAGGAGTCCAATCAATTGGTCTGGAGCTGGTGAACGTTCACTCTTAGGTCCTGACATTGTTAAAGAGGCCAAAGAGAAAGTTCGAATCATTCGTGGCAATCTCAAGATTGCTCAGTCTCGTCAGAAGAGTTACTATGACAGCAAGCACCGGGACATGATCTATGCGCCTGGTGACAAGGCATATCTCCGTGTAACTCCCTTCAGAGGCACTCATCGTTTTGGTGTGAAAGGAAAGCTGGCACCAAGATACATTGGTCATTTCAACATTCTTTCAAGGCGTGAAGAAAATGCTTATCGTCTTGAACTTCCAGAAAAACTATCCAATGTGCACGATGTGTTTCACGTGTCACAGCTCAAGAAGTGCTTCAAGGATCCAGATCGTGCAGTTGATCATGATTCTATCGAACTGCAAGATGATCTCTCTTATGAGGAGAACCCTGTTCAAATTCTCGATGAGACCGTTGACTCGCAACAAGAGCACCAAGTTCTTGAAAGTGCAATGGTCGCATCATTCCGATAAAGAGGCAACGTGGGAGACCGAAGAGGATCTTCGCAAGAAGTATCCAGACCTTTTCTCTTCTCCGTAAGGAATCTCGGGGCACGATTCCTTCAAGGGGGGGGGAGTTTTGTAACATCCAAGTATGAAAACTCCCTAGTTGTTTTGTTCCTTGTTTAATTTAAGCAATGCATCATGTCATCATCCTCATTTCATTTCTGTTTGCATCTGTTTTACCTTTGTTTTCATAATGAAATTCAAACATTAATCAACCTTTGTTTTCATACTTGTCTTGTTACAATCTTTTTCAAATAAAGAATTCAAATCAAAACCTCTTTTGTTTCCAAATAATTCATTAATGATCACTTATTAAATTGTTGGTTTTAATCAAACAACTAATTCAATCAATTAATTCCAAATCATTTCAAACTCAAATCAAATTCCCAAATCAGTACCCATTTGAATCTATGAAATTCACCAAACAATTATAATCTTTGATCACATTAAATAATAGGGTTCACCCTATTTAAAATGATGTTTTCAATAATATTCTTTCAATACTTAAAAATCATTAAAAATTGGTTCAAATACAAACAGCAATTTAAACTCCAACTTTTTGAAAACAAATCTTGGCAATTGTTTTCTTTTAATCTAACTAGCTTAACCTAATTTTTCTAAAAATTTTGCTAACCTAAAATCTATCTTTTTCTTCCAAATCCAAACCCTAAAAAAAAAAGAGGAAATTTAAAAAAAAAAGGAAAACGGTCAGGGGCAGTGGGTTGCGCGCGTACCCCTTCGTCACGCGCCCGCGTCGTCTTTTTCGCGTACGGCCGCATCTCCGCCGCGCCACGTCGCCGTACGGCAACCACCGACGGCCAGGAAGCGATCCCGAGGCCTATATAGCCCCTACGGACCGCGCGCCGCCAACCCTAATCCCTAGGCCTCCTGTTCCCCTCTTTTCCGCCGCCGTTTTCCTCTCCACGATCGCATCTGCCACCCACTGCCACCGCACCGGAGATCTTCGTCTGAATCCGTCCACGCCGCCGTCGCCATGGAGCACCAACCCCCCACCTAGCTACTGTAATCGAGCACCCACTTCTTCCTCTCCAACTTGGACACCGGAGCACCACCGGAGACCTACTGGAGCCGCGCCGCCGTCTTCGTCCACGCCGCCGTCGTCTCCGTCACGCTGTCGTCACCGGGCCTCTGCTACGCCTACGTACGGTGGTGAGCACCACCGTCTCCTCCCATATCTCCTCTCTCTGCATCCACACGCATCCATCACCTCCACACGCATCCATCACCTCTGCACGCATCCATCACCTCCAGATCGCGCACGGGCACGGCGATCCCCGCCGGCGATCTTCGTTTTCTGTCAGTTTCAGTCGCAAGCGCGCGTCACTTTTGGGTTCAGTTAACTGGATCTGAAACATATCCTCTCCGCGTCGCGTTTACTGTCAACGAAACGGCAAACACCGCAGTGGTTCAGTGCATCGCAGCGCGCAGCGAGGGCGCGGGTTCGATCCCTCGCGGCTCGGATTAAAATCCACTTTTTCCTCCGCGTACTGACAGGCAGGGTCCACCAGGCAGTGACCCTGGTGGCCACGCAAGCACGCACAAGCGCCACGTTGGCCTGTGGCCCATTGGCAGTGGCTATGGCTAGCCACTGTGCTGTGCAATTCGTTTAACACGTTTCTGTTTTTCAAAACTAACCCTTTTAAAATTGCAGATTAGTCCTAAAATTTAAAACTTGAATAACTTGTAAAATATAACTCCAATTAATAAAAGTTAAATATGTTTGTTGTTCTAAATTTAATCATCTATCCAAATAATCCATTTGTGTTCTGTTTTGAGAATTCCAAATGCATTTAAATTTCAAATTCAAATAATTCAATTGCAAATTTCTAAAATCCATAACTATTTCATTCTTAATCCAAATAATGCAAATAAAATATGTTTTCCATACCATTTTGAATAACCTTTTCAAATATAATTTTTGTTTCCTGTTTTGAATAATTAAAATTGCCTAAATAATTTAAACCTTGTTTAATTCATTTTAATTTTGCTAAATTCATAACTTGCTCAAATTAAATTATTTTTTAACAGGTAAAATATGTTTTCAAACCAGAAAAACATAACCTTTTCAAATATTAACTTTGTCTTCTGTTTTGCACAAGTTAACTTGATGAAAACAACAACTAATTGTGTAACATCATTAAGTAACCAAAATTTCCAAACTTAATAAATAATTTCTTAACTTGTTAACTATCATTCCAATTGCATCTAATATTGTTATCTTATTGTTTTCATCATGCATGCATCATGATAATTCACTTACACATGATGTTTAGTTGTAGCCCAATTAATTCAACCATAAGGCATGGGCTTTCCATATGCAATCCAATTGCATATGGGTCCATTTCATTTGTGTTATCATTCCAACTAGTTTACTTGATGCATCTATTAACATGACATGCATCATCCCATGTTTGTGCACCTATGCCATGTATTGATTGCCCGTCTTCCTTCGTTGTTGTTTTTGCTTCTTCTCGATTAGACGACGACGTTGAGACCGACGAGCTTTACGATACCACTACCCAGGACTTAGCCCAGTACCAGGCTGCTGAGCTTCCAGGCAAGTTATCACTCACATGAACCATCGAGTTCCTTTCCACACTTGCTTCAGATACTATCCATTGTCTACTATTGCTAGCCCTATGTATCGTTGCTTGTTCTCCGAACCCATCACATGATATCCTGAACCATGATATTGCCTCACCTCCATACCTATAGCCTTTGTTTGTGCCTTAGTCTTACCTAGCATGCTTAGGGTTGCTTGTGCTCGAGTCTGATGTTGGTTACTTCTTTTACCCTATCTTACTTATGTTCACTTGGGCTCAGTGTATAAACAATCAACCTGTTAATGCTTTGGGTAATAATAACTTGACGATAAGGCACCGGCAGGAGGCCCGGCATGGTTTTGAGGCCTGCTAGTGCCGACCATAATAGGAAAGGGTCTTGTCTACCGATCCATGAT
>JAPCYS010001701.1:0-81720 GCA_028641055.1 Alopecurus myosuroides | reverse complement strand
AATGGAAAGCCCTCACCGCGGGCTCCCTCTCCATCCCCGCGGCAGCGGCCGGGACTGCCCGGAGAGCCGCCGCCATCCGCATCAAATCGACGGCGACCTCCCTGTCCGCCCTGCTCCTCCGCCCCGCCTCCTTTTCCGTCCGCTCGAGGTACCTCCGACCGCTCTCCTTCCCCTCGATCGCCTCTCCTCTCCCCTTGGCCGCTCTCCTCCGCCACCATCGCCCCACGGCCGCAGCATCACGTCGCTGCCCGCCGGCGATCGATCGCTGCCCTCCTGTTGTTCTCTGTCGCGAGCAGTACAGGTTCAGTTAACAGTTAGCGTGCAAATTCAGTTAAACACCGCCAACCACAACTCATATTCCCCGATCTGCATCTCCTAGCACAAGCCATCGCACCTACCCACTGGCAGCAGCCGCGCGCAGCGAACCCTCAGATCCCAGGTTCGACTCCCCATCCTCACCCTTTTCTCTGTTCATTTTGTCCAATTAAATTCCCGTGCAGTTTCTGAACCATAACCTCACCCCGCTGCACTTCCTGTCAACACACCGCACACTAGCCCACTGGTTCTGCTCCTTGTTCTCACAGCAGGAGGTGGGGGGTTCGAATCCCCCCTCCCTCAATAAAACCCCTCTTTTTCTTTCCAATTGTTTTGGTACTGAAACATCACAGAAATCACAGATAGATCCCTGCTAATTATTTCTAGTCCCTGCTAATTTTTTTTCAAGTCCCTAAATGAAATAAAAATGGCAGATTTACACCAAATCTTGTAAATTGCATAAGAAAATCATTTTAACTCCAATTTTAACTTTTTAAATATGTTTTCTGTCCCAATTGAATGTTCTATCCAAATATAAAATTCGTTTACTTTTTGAATATTTTAAATTGGTGAAACATTTGAATTCTTGTTTAAATCACTTAATTTTGCAAAAATTCATAACTTGAACATAAAAATTCTAAATTCCACAAACTAAATATGTTTTCCAATCAACTTTTCATGTACTTTCCAAATATAAATTTTGTTTGCTGTTTTGAATAATTTAAATTGCTGAAAACAACTGTTTCTTAATTATTGCATTTAAAATTGCCAAAATATAACTTGCTCATTTTAAATCCAATTTCAACAAATGAAATATGTTTTCCATGCAAAATTAAACCACCTTTCCAAATATAAAATTTGTTTCATGTTTTGAATAATTAAAATTGGTTAAATGATTTAAACCTTGTTTAAATCATTTAATATTGCTAAATTTATAACTTGATCAAAACAAATTCTTTTGGGACATATAAAATATGTTTTCCAACCATAAAAGTATAAACTTTTCAAATATGAATCTCACTTAATGTTTTGAACAAATAAAAATCCAAATAAGTTCATGTTTGAATTAAATTCCTTTAATTCTTGCTTAAACTTGTTCAATTCATAAATAATTTATTTGAAATCCTTTTTCAACAAGTGAAACATGCATTCCATCTAAAATTGTGTGTTCTTTCCAAATATGAACTTTGTTATCCATTTTGAACAATTAAAAGTGGTGAAAACAACAAATGCTTGTGTGGCACCTTTAGGAAACCAAAATTCCAAAACTTAATAAATTGAATTTCTAAACTTGGTAAACCTTATTTCCATTTGGTTCTATTGTTGTTATTTGTTGTTTTCCTCATCCATGCATCATGCTAATCCACTTTCACATGTTGCTTAGTTGTAGAACAATTAATTCAACCATAATTCATGGGCTTTTCATATGCAATCCAATTGCATGTGGGTCCATTTAATCATGTTGCTATCTTGTCAACTAGTTTATTTTGATGCATCAATTAAATGGTCATGCATCATCCCATGTTTGTGCACTATGCCATGATATTGATTGTTTATCTTTCTGCATTGTTTGTTTGCTTCTTCTCGGATACACGACGACGTTGAGACCGACGATACTTACGACACCCCTTCTAAGGATCTAGCTCAGTACCAGGCTACTGGGTTTTGCAGGCAAGTATTCACTCACATGAACCACTGTGTTCCTTTCAACATTGGTTACCGATACTTTCCGTTGTCTATTCTGCTAGCCCTATGATTAGTTGCTTCTGTTACGAACCTATCACATGTATCCTTTAACCCTGATATTGCCTCACCTCCATACCTATAACCATTGCTTGCTGCCCGTGTCTTACTAGCATGCTTAGGGTTGTTTTGCTCGAGTCTGTTACCCGTTACTTTCTGTTACTATTTCATTATGTTCTGGGGGCTCGATGTTTAATCAATCAAAGATGCTAATGTTATTGGTAAATAATAATTTGATGATAAGGCACCGGCAGGAGGCCCTGCGTGGTTTTGAGGCCTGCTAGTGTCGACCCTAATAGGAAAAGGGTCTTGTCTACTGATCCATGATGAGCGCACTAACCGCATGTGGGAAGCGAGTATGGGCGCCCCCCTCAATTTGATTCGATTCGCATCTCGTCCAAATCGCCTCATTTAGTTCGTGTTTTCCATTTGCCGCATGCATGTTTTTGCGAGCCCAGGCCAGGGTGGAACCTTTTGTAGTCGGCATATAGGGGGACACGTTCTTAGAGTGCTATGAGGGTCCCCTTTCTTCGGGGCTCGATTAGCCGTGCGCCCAAGGTTCTTTGGGCTTGATGCGAAGAAGAGTTGGGTTGTGTTGAGTACCTCGCTTGGTGGGTTTGATTCCCGTCTGGCGGGATATTCTTACGTGTACGGCCAAATTGGTGCACCCCTGCAGGGATAAATCTTCTCGAGAAGCCTTGTTTTCCGCGGTTATGGACTACTTGGTGAAAGTACTGGCTAACAAGTACTCAGGACAACTTAAACCTAATGATTAACAACCTTACACCCAATGATTAACAACTTGACTAGTAATAGGCTTATTGACACAATAATCTGAACCATCATTATTTCAACTGTGTGAGTTATCCACGGATTGCTTCTTTGGATAAGGGAAGAGATCCAGGATGGGTTTGTTTGGAGTTAGTTATAGTTGGTTACGACACGCGATCTTATCTCCTTTTCTGTTAGCCGGAAGTGGTAGTAACTCTGTAGTTGGTTAGAGCAGCCAGTTGCAGCATCTTTTATATCCCCTTTCCTCCGTTGAACCCAAAGCATCTGTGCTTGGTGTTGACGGGTTACACTTTGGTGAACTGTGAGTCTTGCTTGCCAGTACGTTTATGTACTGACCCCTTTGGGGCTGTGGTTTCCGCAGACCTACGTTTCGAGGATCTACATGGTGGTTACTACGTGGAGTATGACGAGACTGCTGACGAGTAGATAGCGGACCCGGGCAGGATCCGAGACTTCTTGGATGGGCTCCGTCTTTTCGTTTCCGGCCTCTTAGGCCTATTTGGTTCTTGTCTGTACTCAGACATGTTGAATGCTTCCGATGTGATGTACTGATGAATTGTTGGGACATGTGTCCTCTGGATGATTGTATTTGCTATCTCTGCTCTAATGAGAGCCATTTGCAACTTATTTCAATCTTTTGTATCGTAGAGATCTGTTGTGATATCACTTGTTCAAACGCCGTTGACGTACCGTGTGTGTATGTTTTGAAGTACGTCAATGGAAGTATCCTGATTTCTATGGGATAGTTTACGTCGACGCTGAATAGTTAGGGGTTGGTTGTCACACATATGTGTGTTGGCCTACTCGTAAGAGGACGCGGGTGCCGGTAAGCCCCGTAATCCAATCTACTACTGTTCAACGGAACGGCAAGTATCCTTTAGAAATCCGGGTGCGACATCGAGATGGATAGAAAGCGAGAAAATCGCACAACGGCCCAATAATTCAAAGCACTTCTCCTGTATAGGAAGGAAATGAAGGTGGAGCACGTCCTTAATGACCTCGTCCGAATATTTTGCCCGCCCGGATAGGAAGGAAAGGAGGGATCCGAGCCCATCATTTCTCTAGGTAATTTGCGGAAACAAGCGGTTCTTTAGGAAACAAAGATAATTCCGGGGAATACAGGACACGAAAGCTTCCAAAAATCAAAACATCGCCATGAGATCGAGTTTGGGGTAATTCAGCAGCAGGGGGCGCATGAGTAGAGATCTCATGAAAACTAAATTTGGAGAGCTCAAACCTAGCCGAATGATCACGCGTATCACTGTCCTTGAGAATATCAAGATTAGGTTCTATAGCTTTAGGAGCTCTCTGCGAAATCTCAAGAAGTTCATTAGAGGTGGCCCATGTCGGATCAGGATAGGTGAAGCCAGAGACCAAAGGGTGAAACCCTCTGAAATAGCTGAAATGACAAATAAAATCTGGCCAAATGTGATCCGAAGGCCATCGATAAAATGACCCACTCGATTGGAAGCCACCGAGAAATGAAACCTTCTATCAGATAGTTTGTAAACCCCAAAACCAACACCAATACCACCAATGCATGATTGAAGAGCAATGCCCACCGATTCTTCAGATAAGGGGAAAGACGTCGAGGAAAAGGAGACAACCAAGAAGAACTCACGAAGACCGGAAGAGGGGGAGTAGTGGACCGAGGAGCCAAAACGTGTACGCACCTGTCTCTCCACGGCAAGGCCGGGAGAGAAATCCCAATGGAGGAGGGCTTCCATGGCGGCTTAGATCTCAACGCCATAGGAGGAGACTGGGGTGGAGAGGGGTGGATAGGGGGGAGAGAGGACAGCCATGGCAATCTCCTCCTCTAACTCTTGGATGGTCGATACCCTCGTGGCAATGGTCTCTCTAGCGGTCTTCAGCCGGCCATAGAGTATGGCATTCGAGATTACTCAAAGAGTAACTCACATTAGAGAGTTAGTGCAACAATAAAAAATTCATGGGTTATGTATGGGCACAAGTGCTATTTATACTTTTAAACATTAGCTACATCACTGATGTTTCGTGAAGTAAAAAAATCCAGTTGACATCGTAAAAGAGCAAATGAAAGAAAAATGGCAGAATCTGCCAAAACCAGAACAGTCTGTAACAAAAAAAATTTAGCGCACTTATGTTGCTTAGATAAAAAAAAAACATAAATAACAAAAAAGTTTCGGAATTAGCTGAGGAATAAGCGCAAAAAATTTCAGGTCATTATGATCTTTCTGGATTTTATACGATTTTTACGGTGGATAGCAAAAATCTGTTTCCTACGCAGAAATACAAAACCAACTCCAACTATCGTCATAAACTTTACTTGGCACAACGAAAACATGAAAATAAAGATACAAAGTAGTTGCTACAGAAGTGTATAACCACTTGAATCCAAGAACAGAGAAGAGCAAAGCAAAAATAGAACCATGGGTTGTCTCCCAAAAAGTGCTTTTGTTTAACGCCTTTAAGCTAGGCCCAGAAAAGTGGATTCACGTGTTTTCAAGTGAAGAAGCATTCAAATTAAGATAAGGTAGTTCCCTCAATAATGCATTGTTTTTACCTAAATTTATTTCAGATGTTCCTCTCTTAGAACTTTTACGTTTACTATTCTCATCAAACAGATTCTCAGGAACAATCCAGTCAAAATTCTTTTCTTGGTTTCATGCAATGTTATCAGTTTAAAGGGAATTTGTATTTTCTTCTAATTTTCATTTTTTAGGTTCAGCTTTTTCGAGAGTACCAACAAAATCTACATATGACCCTAACATATTGAAACAATAAAAAAAAATCTAGCTTCTATAGCAACATCTCGAAATTCTTTAAGAATGGTTGCTAAGATAAAATTTCTTATTTAGATATCTTCAATATTATTCAAGTTGAGGAACATATGCTGAAGTATAGGATGGACATTAACAATATGAGGTTCTAACATGTGAATTAAAGAAGTTGCAGCAGTTTCATTATCTGGAGCAAGTTCTGATATGGATTTTCCTCAAAATTCTCTTGCTTACTAACATGATTAAAGAATTCTTTAATGGTATCCTTTCCAAGCATAGAACCACTACAAACTGGAAAATCTTTCAGGGTAAACTTAGGAAGCAACATGATGAAGAAATACAACAAGGTAAAAAAAAAATACCAACTAGAATAAGAACGATTTTTTTTTGTGTTTTTCATAAAGAGAAGCAAACAAGAAAAGTAAACTAAGAAATACTAAAACAAAGTAAAGAGATTGGAGGTGAGAGACTCCCCTGCAGAAATTCCATTCCTC
Organism: Alopecurus myosuroides; assembly: GCA_028641055.1. NCBI lineage: Eukaryota > Viridiplantae > Streptophyta > Magnoliopsida > Poales > Poaceae > Alopecurus > Alopecurus myosuroides. Next base: position 75,617 of record JAPCYS010001701.1, on the reverse strand, counting down.
TCCGGAAACGGCGCCAGAAAAGTGCTTGATGCGTGTGAACACGCGTTCGTTGGGAGACTCCAAGAGGAAGGTATGAAGAGCATAGTAGAAAATTTCCCTTAGAAAGAAACCAAGGTTGAATCGACCAGTAGGAGGAAGGAGTAACTTCGCAAGGTTGATGCAGCTGAGATGGCAGGGCGCACTACCGGTTCAGAAGCAACGTTAAACCTACACAACACAATCAATCACTTTTCCCCAATGAAGCAGTGAGGTTGTCAATCTCACAGGTTTTGCTGAACATTAAGAGGTTAAACGTATGGTGTGGAAAACAGTATGAGAACAATACGAAAACTGTAGCATCAGTGTATAACCAGTGGAAACAGTGTGTGTATGATCAGTATGAGAAAATGGACCGAGGTCCACAGTTCACTAGTGGTGTCTCTCCATAGAAGATAAATAACATGTGTGGTGAACAAATTACAGCTGGGCAATTGACATAAATGAAGGCTGCTCCGTAGTGCATATGCAAACCATAAAGATTACAATGATTCATGCGGGCATTACACAAGATATATAGACATCATCCAAATTTATCAATGACTAATAATCCACCACTACTAGGAAAACAGCTATAGCAGAAATCATACCCGTGACGCACCACATGCTCGGTGCGTCATGCCTATGTACCCATGGTGCACCACACACCAGTGGGCCTCGGTGCGTCACGCCTAAGGGCATTGCCGTGACGCACCATCAAGACGGTGCGCCACGGGGTGGGTGCTGGGAGGCCGGGGACCTAAGGGCATAGCCGTGGGCAAAGATAGCCGCGACGCACCATATGTTGGTGCACCACGGGTATTGCGATAGGCGTGGCGCACCAAACATATGGTGCGTCACGGCTATGGCTTCCAACAAAATTTCCCTCCACCCCCCCCCCCCCCACCCGGGGACCGACTTTCTATTTTTGTCACGGAAGAGTTTCATGTCTAAAAATCATCAAAAAATAAATTCCTTAGATGCACGGAGAGTTTAAGGTATACTTTTTTAACAAATTTTGAAATATGAATTTCGACTTTCTCAGCAAAAGTACGTTAAAAAAAGTAAAATGGGCATAACTTTTGCATAAGATGTCGGAATTTAAAGTTCAATATACCAACGGAAACTAGAGAAAAAAAGGAACTCAACCTCACTCATCTTAGGCCCGTGATACTTTTTTAGATTCTCCAAATTCCGAAAGGAAAAAAGTTATTTGAGACAGATGCTTTTTTTCCTACAAAATCAAGAAAAAAAAAGATAGGTATGACGCACCAAACATGTGGTGCGTCACGCCTCAGTCTGAGAGCAATTTTCGAATATCTTACCCGCGAGAGGCCCCCCACCTATATATACTCCCCTTCCTCCACTCTTCTCCATTCTTTCTCTTCCTTCTTCCTCCCCCCTCTCATTTCTTCTTTTCTTCATTCTCCTTCCTCCACTCTCCATTCTCTCTTCTCCTTCTCCCTTCCTCTCCCCTCTCCACCACCACTACCACAACCACAACTACCTCCACCACCCTACACCACCACCACCACCACCTCCACATCACATCAACTCCGGCGACCACCACCTCTCTACTCAGGCGGCCACCCTCTCCGGCAACCTCCTCTCCGTGACCTACTCCACTTGCGGCGACCTCCTCTCCGGCAACCTCCTCTCCGGCGGCCTATTCCACTACCGCGGAGACCTCCTCTCCAGCGAGCTCCTCTCCGGCGGCCTACTCCACTACCGCGGCGAGCTCCTATTCGGCGGCCCTCCACTCCGGCCACCCACCACTCCGGCGACCACCCCCACCCCGGCCTCCTCTCGGTTTCATTTTTCAAATTTAAAATTTCTGGGCGGCCAAATCCAGATCTGTCCGGACTTTTTTTTTGAAATTTCAAAATCAATAGGTGTGACGCACCAAGCATGTGGTGCGCCACGGGTAACAGAACATAGCCGTGACGCACCAAACAGGTTGTGCGCCACGGGTAAACAGGATAGCCTGACGCACCAAAATGTGGTGCGTCACGGCTATTTTAATAGGCGCGGCGTGATAGGCGTGACGCACCATGGTGCGCCACGGCTATGCTTTTTTGGTGCTCCACGCATTAGCCTTTTCCTAGTAGTGCACCCTCCAAAGATCATCCGAACAAACATTGGGTATTAAGTTGCAAGCAATAGATAATCATAGTAAGAAAGTGTGTAATGTAAACAATGTAAAATGAATTAAGCATTGTTGTTTTCTCCCTAATGGCAACAACACATCCTCAATCCGTCATGTTTCTGTCACTCGAGGACAGATGCAAAGGAGGCATGAACCCAATGTCGAGCATAAATACTGCCTCTTGGAGTTACTAGCATCTGCTGGGACAGAGCATGTACTAATAACAAATCATAAATAACATATATGCATGAAGATAACATGATAGATATATAATCAGAAGACATAGCATTTACCATTCATCAGATCCCAGCAAACACAACATGTAGCACTACATAAAGATGATCTCGATCATCTAGGGCAGCTCACGAGATCTAAACATGAGACATAAAGTGGCGAAGACAACCATCTAGCTACTGCTATGGACCCGTAGTCCAGGGATGAACTACTCACGCATCACTTCGAAGGAGGGCATGGTTGTGTAGACCCCTCCGGTGATCAATTTTCCTCCCGGCAGGGTGCAGGGGAGAGCTCCAGAACCCTCCCGATCTCAGGATGACGATGACGCTGGCCTCGGTTGTTTCTCGGAAAAAAGTGGTATCCTCCTAGGGCTGTCGTATCAGGATGGCTGTGGATGCCCGAGGGGCCCACAAACCCCTAGGCGCGGCTGGGGGCGCGCCGCCCTATGGTGTGCCCCCCTGTGGCCCCCCTCCGGGCCTCTTCGGGACTCCGTGGAACCTTCAGGATTTCTAAGCCTTCCGGGCTTCGAATTTTCCAATTTTGCGGATATTTCCAGAACAACTTTTCTGAAACTAAAAAAAGCAGAAAACAAGGAACTGGCTCTGTGGCATCTTGTCAATAGGTTAGTCCCGGAAATCGATAAAAAAGACATAAAGTGATGGCTATGGACCCCCGAGGGGCCCACACACCCCTAGGCGCGGCTGGGAGCGTGCCGCCCGATGGTGTGCCCCCCTGTGGCCCCCGTCCGGGCCTCTTCGGGACTCCGTGAACCTTCGGGATTTCTAAGACTTCGGGCTTCGAATTTTCCAATTCTGCGGATATTTCCAGAACAACTTTTCTGAAACGAAAAACAACAGAAAACAAGGAACTAGATCTGTGGCATCTTGTCAATAGGTTAGTCTCGGAATCGATAAAAAGACATAAAGTGTATGGAAGACATGTAGGAAATAACATCAAAACAACATGGAACATCATAAATTAAGGATACATTTATGACGTATCAACTACCCCTCCCCTAGAGCTCCGGCTAGCTGGTCATCTAAGATGCATAGCTCACATCCTCTACATAAAAAAAAACCAACGTGTATATACATTTATAGCCAATGAAATCTTGTCCAAGCCTAAGAAAACTATAGGTCATAGATTTCATGAAGATATTTTTATTTTAAAATGAGTAGAAACTTATCCATGGGTGATGTTGCACCACCATCAAGCCGTGGTATTCGCCCATGTTAGAAGGATGCTAGGTGTTCCCTACTAATAGCCCAATGTTGCACTTGATAGCTCTAAGCGTCGGGCTAATATAAATGTTGTTCCATCTTAGCGCACTGAAACCATACGCGGTTTCTCTATTGTACATTCAACATACATGCCACACTACCAAATGAACCCATCGTGTCACACCTCTCTCATTTCAGTTCTGGTCCAGTCTTGTCTCTACTTTCGCATATCTGTTCAGTCCCCACTCACTCAAACTTAGGGGTGGATCAAATACTACAGCATTGGGGGAAGCTGACTCCAATAAAATTGGATGAAATAGTAACAAGGGTCTCTTTTTTCCAAAGGATACCGTTTATGATTTCAATCAATAGAATCTTTTCCTACAGCATACATTTGGTTCAAATGAATAAAACCTCCAAAGTTCCCACAGATTGCTTTCCTACACCACAATTCTATAGTATTACCATTAAGAGACGACACCTCTTAGGAAACATTTCTATGTGTCTATGATAATTATGACACATACTAAATCCCTACAGAAATTCCCTCGGATTTTCTTATGTTCTAATCAAATGACATATGCTACTAATTCATGTGTTTTCGATTGCCACTTATTTCAATTATCATGCCATTCTCATCCTGCAATTTCTGTTTTTTTTTAATATCTTTAAAGAGGCCATATATTTCTGTTTAGTGAAGAGAAATCAATGTTGATCCAATATAGAACATGAATATGACCCCAATGATCATATTGGTTTGTGATTTCTAAGACCGATGTAATTTTTGTATATTAATTTGATATCATTATTTTTCACTCGTTTTCAATTAGGATTTATTTTTGAAAAAATGGGCATCATATCATCTACAAAATGTGCATATATTAAGTTAGCATCCATAGCTTATTTGAGATGAATATTAATTTTGCAGGAATTTTAAATTATTGCACATACACATAAATTTATTTATTATGATAGTTACATAAAGGGCTCCAAGTTCAAGTAGTGGAGCTTGACTAAATTCTTCGGAAGGGGGATGAAATATTTTTCGATTACATCTATAAAAAGTGGGTAGGGGGCGAGGGTGTGGCTACCAAACCCTGACTTGCACTAAGCTCCTCCAATGTCGGGTTCATATTTTCCCCGAGCCTCAGAAATATGAGGATCAGCCGTAATTGTGCTTATACTCGAGCTATGAAATGTCTGGTGTTAAAAAACTTCAAATTTTAACCACACATGCACACCATATATGAAATAACTGAAATCCTCATCAACTCTTCAAACATGTATAAACTTTACCCACTTACATACCCTCATTCTTATGTGCTCTACCATATCACCGTTCTTTTATATATGCAGGTTTTTGTTGCTAAAGTTTCTCAAGAATTCACATTGCACATGCGAACACTATTGCTGAGTAACAATATATTCCCCAGACGCTGGTTGTCCAAAATGGTACGCATTTAACTATGTTCATGCAAACAATATATTTGCAACATCCATTTAAATCTACCCGATCAGTATTCAGTGGTTGAATGCATTATGTTCCAACTTAGAACATATTTCACGGCTTGTGATGTTACGTCCTGTTATTAGTGTTGCACATGTTCGTGCACAATAGTATGCATGATGTCAATGGACATGCTTCATGGGAGTACGAGATGTCCCACCTTTGATTGATGTGATTAAAAAGGGAGATTTCCCCTTAATTTTAGTAAAGTTATGTTTTACTCAAAGCGAACATTGAGTAATAAGTTAATTATTTTCAAGGCATATGCAACCATCCTAAATTCAACGGATTAGACATTTAATACGATCCAGAGCGTTGTGTAAGAACAAACTAATGCGCTAAAGGAAATACGTACATGCCACAAATACTTGGCACCTGGGTTTAATTGGTCACCGAGATGGACTATTTAATCTGAAGTCCTTACTAGTTCATCGTAAATTGGAACCATGTCCCCGTTTACCAAATCTAGAATTTAACAGTTTTATATGAGTAATCGTGCACTAAATTTCATGTGGGCTATACTTGTAGTTGCAAAATTAATTGTGAAACCTAACATGCCTTCATAATTAAAAAGACTCAATGTTGTTTTGAGAACAATACAATGCATCTATGATCAAATTATCTTGACGTGGATATATATATTATGAATACACCCCACCTTATTTCGAACCAACTTAAGAGGGAACAAATTAGCGAATCATTGAAATGAAATAATTGCGTGTTAGATTAGCCAAATAGCTAGCTGTAATGATCTAGCTAGGCGTATGCAATTTATTATGAAATTTGATCACATGTTGAGTTTTAGGTGCCATTGGTGCATGTTATTATGAAAACATATAAATATGTAAAATACAACAATATGATACAGATGTATGCACAAAATAGAGTGTAGGGAAAGAAATAATTTCCTAGACTTGAATATTTGGTTTATAGGAATAAAACACCATATATATGACAAAAAAAACTTCCCAATATAAGACATATCAAAGAAGGTATAATTCGGATATATTATGACACTAATTATCTAGGTATTGTAATTTGTAAGGCCGAGTGGGGTTGGGGTTCGTGTATGGATTTGGGGAGAATACACACACTTCATATGATCGATGGTAGATGAGATAGGGCGGTGGGTACAATACAAGAGGAAATGGAACGGGAGATATTAAAAATTTAGTGTCAACCCAAATATATAAGCAATAATTGACTTAACTCACTACACAAACCATTCAAAAATGGATATAGTTGAACCTCCTACATACATTCATTTTTTTACCATGTTTTGTACGATCAGTAGCGGAGCTACCTCTTTCTGGGCTATGCTAAGTCCCCGGTCTCGACCGAGAAGTTCTGCATAACATAGATTGATGGTTTTCAAGCTCAAAGGATAGTTAGTTCGGCGTCTATTCATTTTCCCGAGGATCCGCAGACTAGATAGCTCCGCCATTGTGTAGGTATTTCATTGCTAGGTTCTCACCCAAAAACCATCATTGAACGCAAGAACATTGTTTCTTGATCGTATTGGTAAAAAGGGTAAATATTATTAGGAATGGTAGGCTACAAAAGAACTAGCAACAATATCTTCTATGCGTACGGTTTGCCATTTGCGCAAACAATTATGTCTCAGTAATCACCTCGTACCACGATCTACCTGAGTATCATATAATGTTATTTAGAAGAAATGTAGTAGGCAGTAAAATGAACCATTGAAAAAATATAGGGCAGGTTATCAAAATTTAGCCATGGGGGTTCCACTATCATGATGATTTTCTACACCAACCTGAGACATAATCAACAAGGTTAACTTTTAATTATGCACATACCTACTCCTATAAAGGATGGAGGCATAGTCCGTCTCTGTTGATCGGCCACCTGCGTCTTCCGTCGCGCGTGTTGCTCCTGGAAGCGCCATGTGTAAGCGTTGGATTGGCCCCGCGCGGGGAGACTCCTTTCTCTGTCGCGCGCCCGTGGTGGGACCAGCCCTGACCAGTGAGTGTCCCCCGCCCCATCCGCGACCTGCTCCAAATCCCCCAATCCCTACCTCCTCGCCGCTGCCACCTCCACCTCCAGTCCCTCGCCTCGACCTCACCTCTCCGTCGCGGTCGTTGGCAGAGGAGGATTGGTACCTGAAGGAGCAGTAGCAGATGGCAGCTGAGGTGCACCAGCCGCCGCGCGCGGGTGAAAACCCTAGTGACTCACAGCAGGTCAACCTCCTCCTCGTCGTCTCCCCCATTTTTTCCGGATTCTATTAGCTTGCCCGATCGCCGTTCGATTTCCCAGCTCGCACGGTTAAAAGCTAGCTCTCGTCCCCATTCCGGCACCTCCTTTCCTCTCTCCTCCTCAAATCTCCGCTTTCTCTCCTCCTCCCCTAATCCGCCTCACGGCTTCCCTCGAAAATCACCTCCGTGAGAGCTCCTTTTGCGAGCCGAGCGAACGGAGCCTGACGAGATGTACGGGGTGGCGGGCGGGAGGAGGCATTGCAGGAGCGTGTCCCGGAGGAGGTTGGCGGCGCGGACGGATCGGACGTAGCAGCCGTGGTGCCGGGCGGGATGAGGCGTTGCAGGAGCTCATCTTGCGCTGCCGCCGCGCGTTGCATTTCTTGAGATGGACTTGATGTGTAGTTCAAACATGGGATATGGCGGCTGGCGGCGGCGAGCTACAGCGTCTGGTCGGCGAGAGGACTTCCTCGAGGTAGTCCACACCGAGGAAGAGGCTGATGGCATGCATTCCGCTCACCTCCTCCTCTCTCACTCTCCTGCTGACCAAGATCTAGGCTCGCTCTCTCTCCTTCTGGTCTTCAACTATGTGCTCTATGTGGTTACAATTGAATTTTTTTCCGTATAGCAGACCTTTTGCTTCACTTCGTAGTTGATTGAGGAATATTGTGTGCTACAAAGATAGATATGGAGAAGAAGGGAATTTGTAGAAACTGAAAATATTTGTACCTGGAGAAATAGTAGTGCTCTTAACCTTATTTGTCATTGGCAGTTCATTGGGCAAGAGAGTAGAAGACAATGCAGTCATTTATCTACTCCAGCATATGTATATGAATACTCATTTTTAATTTAAATTGGTGGCCTTGATCATATCTTTGGCCTGAACAAGTTTTTCCATGTGTCCTGCTCAATTCCATGACTTCATGTTTCTTGGAGCATTGATCCTTAATACAAATGATGCTCTTATGATATTTCCATGTTTCTTGGAGTAACATAATTTCATGCTATGATGCTATTTCCATGTTTTCAGCTTTGTTTGCGTTTTGTTAGGCAGAAGAACGTAATGGGAATCTGGTGGGCTATGACGTGGAAGATGTAATACTTAAACTCTCTTTTTCACCATGTTACTTTATACGGGCGTGCTATCGGTTAGAAAAAACATAATCAATACTTATCCAAACCTTCCTCTGAAAAAAATCATAAGCAATATGTCCTTAGCTGAAAACCCCTCTGTGTATTTGCTTTAGGCATAATAATAGACAGATTGTTGTACAAATAAGGGTGCCAAGGGAGAAGTTGTAATGATTTCTACTCCATCATGGAGTAGTTAAATCATCAGTACAGCCTGATAGTAATATTCTCAATGATTTTTTAAGCTTCTACTGTATGATTCAAAGTGGCTCTATTATGCTCAGTTAGCTATGATTTTAACTCTCGTGAAACCTGCCATGTGACTCAATTTCCCTTCACTGATCCAGGCGATGTGGAATCCGTCGGTTTTCTGTAGTGTTTGGCTGGACAGTGGAAATGGAAGATCAGTTTTATGATTATCTGGTTGGAGCATAGGGAGCCAAGTTTGCTCTGTTTCCTCAAGGTAAATCAAATCAAAAGCTTTGGTACCTCTATTTGTCCTGGTAAAAATGTACCTTGTCGTAAAAATGAGTATCTTGTATATCTCATGACATGAGTAACTATGTAGGTTCGACTACACTGACCGTGATTGCAAAGCATATGGTCTCGGGAGCAATTTCCAGCACCGGAGGTATATTTGTTCATTTCAGCTGGCCAATTATGCCCTCTCATTTTTTTCAAGTATTTTTACCTTCGAGTGTTCTATTTGGTGAATTGGGTGAGCTCATTTTGGGGGTTTTCTTCTTTTGTCTGTGCAGCGACAGGAGCCTGTGAAAGATTGAATTGTGCGAGTGGACGAAGCCGGCCGTGATAGCAATGGTGGCTGTCAAGGAAAGTCCCTGCAGCAGCGCATCCCTGAAAGAGGCAACATCGTTGATGAGCGAGTTCAATTACGCTTCTTAGCTACAGATTACTTTGCTTAGGCATTCTGGTGGGTCTTTGTTTTTTCTTTGCTGTTCTAATAAGATGATGATATGTCCTCGTTGAATGGCATATGTCTCCTGCAGTTTTTAGCTTTGCACCTTTTAATTTCTGCATACAAGTGTGATATTTTGTTAAAAAGATTCATTCGTGAAGGAAAACGAACTGTGTAGTTTAGTTTACACCTTAAACTTGCTTAGGTTCTCATTCATGAGGCACTGAGTTCTGTGCAGTTGCATACATACAGAATGTACTTATTGCCAGTTAGTAGCATGGTCAACACCTATTGTGCAACTTGATAATCTCATTTTCAAATACAATATTTTCTCATGTTTCCAGGTTTGGTGCATTTAGAATTGTAATTGGGGAGGCATTGTTCCTTTTCAAATGAAGAGACTCATTGTGCATTTAGTTCAGAGTGAAATGATTACATCATATTAGTGTGTATACAAATTTAATGTTATCTGTAAAACTTTTTATGTATGGCCTTATTTGATGGTTAGAAATAAAAATTAGGTTTTCTTATCTCTATTGCCATAATAGTCATGCTAAGCTGCATCTAGGTCCTTTATTTCTTTAATATGATCACTAACTTTGTATCGTCTGTGTTGTCATTTTCAGATAGATGATATTAACACGGCATGGAATAGCTGGTGCCGGTTGGTGCAGTGAGGGCCAAGTGGTTCTAGCAGGGAAGGAGGACATGCCGAGGAAGACGTCGAGGAAAGTGTAGCTAGAGCACCATCGAGGCAGCCCCTCTTTCACTATGATCCCCTGCTTAAGTGTGTTGACATTACAACCCCTCATGACTTCTATTATGCACCCACCCTTGATTCCTATTCTGCAACCTTTTATGTCTTGAACATTGCTGAATCAAGGTGAGAAGATCTGAAATTATCTGCAATCTACATAATAGTGGATAGAAAATATGATGTAAGTAATTGGTTTCTGGGTTTATGATGCTTCATATATTAGTTAATTTAAGTACAGTCTGAGAATCAAGCTTTCTTGGTTTATTTCAGAGAATTGATTGTTTTATTTTTGTAATGTGCTGAAGGGATCAACACAAGGCATCCAGGCCGGGCAGACGTGCCAATGCTACCACAACGAGCTCCTTCTCGACGCCGATCTTTCTTCTCCAACAGATTGGTAGGCCACACCCTTCTGCTTCTACTTCCATGGCTACATCTTCTCTTCTTCATCTTGATTATCCTGATTGATTTGGTGATACTTAGCCGTGCTTATTTACTGTTGTCGGGAGGAGTGGCTTGTTGATCATATTAGGAGTGTGTTATAGAAAACCTTTTAGGAGCAAATGTGGTTATTTACTACCTGAAGTTGCATTGTTGTCTTCGAGACATCCCTGAGATGGTCCACGGTAATAATTTTAGGCATCGGCATTGTAGGATGTACATTGTTTCCCTCCGATAATAGCTCCATGCTTGTGGTATTATTATATTCTCTAACCAATTGTTTATGGGCCTTCCAATTGTTAGCCTACAGATGTTGCTGCTACTTCAATGTCTGCCTTTGTATTTTCTACCCCTTGTTTCCATGTTTTTTCTGACACAATTTGGACTATGCACATTCAATCATCCTTCTATGTTATGTTTTTTCCTTTTTAAGTCCTAATGCAGTACTATTGTGAACCATCTACTCAATTCCTTTATTTCTGTGTGTTTGTGTTTGTCTTACAGACTATGAAGATGATTTTTTGATTGGAAGTACTGACCCACTCATGCGATATGGTACTACAAGTTCATATTTCATATCGCCTTCAAGTTAGTGTGAAGGTCAATCTTGCGTCTAAAATAGTTGATGGCTGTGTCGCTGTCCTCCTCCTCGGTTTCTATGTTGTTCTTGTGTGTCCGACTCCGACCTGTGCCACCACAGGTATGATCTGCGCCGCCATCCTTCGCTGTTGTATTTTTTTTCTTTTCTCTGCTGTAATGTTGATTATGCATATTATTGGCACGATGTATTGTTGCTGTTTTTGGGCAACTGGTCGAAGTTGAAATTAATTCAGTCCATGAGAATGCAACGTGTTACTTCGTTTCTAATATTGGATTTTATTCATATTTCTAGAGATCTCGAGTAATTGATGTTTCAGTAGTTCTTAGAGATACGTCTATTGTTACAATATGGAGTACTAGATATTGGGTAAGGTTGCTTTGACTAATAAAGTCACATTGAAAGAATGGAAGAGGGTATTTTGCAATGTGATTTCCCCAAGTAGTGGATGGTGGTGGTTTGAGAGGTACCGACGATAAAATCTTTCACCCATCAATGGCATGTGCTTTTCAAAAACTTTGGAAAATTTACAAAATTTTATGGGTGTGAGGTCGGACCCTGTCTTTTGTGTGACTTGTGAATATTTATCTCTAAAATTGTATCGTAACAGACTCTTTTGTAGTAATTTTCTAGATTTTAAAACGGGTAGAAGAGCGGAACAAATTTCTCACATCAGCCAGGCTATAGACATGTGGGACTTGCTTCTATTTGTTACAGGTCTATATAGTATTATCAGACTCCAGGTTTGTTTGCACTCGGTAGAATAGGTTTTGTACCATCCATGGCTGCAAGTGCTTATGTAATCTCAGCTGAGATACAATGATTAATTCTCTTTAAAGCAGAGAGCAATACCTTACCGTGTTGATCTCTTAGGATTGCGAGAAGCTCTCCTCATCCGAGAAGCTGGCATTAGTATTAAGTTTGTGCCACCCATCATGAGGTCTTTTCCATATCATAGGCATTGAACAGATTAACACATTGATTTAAGTTTATCACATGTATTCGGATGACCACCACAAAGTAAAAACTAGCATCCAAGAATTACACCAGAATCAGTACACACAATTTTCCACATTGATTCATTTGGATAGCTAAGCTGCGCGGACGCCGCCAGGTCGCTGTCGCGCTGCTGCCTGCTCCGGCTGGGTCGCCGTCTCGTGGTAGTAGCGCCAGGTAACTGTTGGATCTTCATCTCCATAGTGGTAGTTCCAGATCGTCGTGCCACCAGGTTGTGGATGCGTGCGGGCTTCGTCGTGGCCGCCACCAGTTGGGTACCGGCCTATGAGTCGTTCCCCGCATGGTGCCAATCCAAGGCTCGCCGTCGCATGAGAGGACCAGAGGAGAGCAGTGGCCTCACCGTCGCTCTTCTCCATGGGGCACCATATTGAAAGAATGGAGCATCGTGTTTTCTTTTGACTCGGTCGTTTTCAACAGAAATAGGTAAGTGGGAGGGGTTTATCAACAAAACAAAATTTAAGTGGCTGCTGTATTTCACACTTTTGATCCGGTCTACCCATTGTCCATCGGATGACAAGGATTGAAAGTTGTCAGATTTGCACCGAGTCGGAGTTTGCACCTGATACATTGCCGTCCAACAATGTTATCTTCCAAATGTAGTCAAGCCAAACTTCCTATGTTTTGTAAGGTTTTATAGTTTGTGCCCATGCCCTTTTCATACGATTATTTCTCACTGATTTTTTAATAAATAATAACCGAATTAGGTTGGAGAACTAAAGGTTTCGCTACTGTTTTGTCGATATTTTCTGTGCATATCTTGGGAGTTAAAAACGGGGATCATGTTCTAGAACTTCTAATTATTTTCTGCGGTATCCTCACGGTTATTTTGCGTTTTTAGAGTTAATAAAAATAATTGAATCATGTTAGATCCTGCTTTTCCTTGCATATACGTAAGACCTACTTGCCTAGTCTGATTTTCCCAGCCTTGCTTTATACCGATAGAACATCTGCATTTGAATGGATTAAGTTAAGCTATAAACTTGTGTTCATTGAAGAAATAATATTTAGGGCCACGATATGTTTTCTCCTGCTATGTCCATGCTTCCATTTAAAATGCATGTGTTTCAGTAAAGGGTTGGAGGTTTTGGATGACATTTCAGGTTCTACCTGAAGTGATTTGTAAACAAAAATAAAATATAGAACCTATAAATTTTGATGCATGACTGCAATTATTCTCCTGATATGTCCATGCTTCCATTTAAAATGGCATGTTCTTGTTGAGTTACATCTTGGGCCACCTTAATTATTTTTATTCTTTTTTTTGGCATCTCATGTTTTTTATGTTTGTCCAAAATATCAGCCAACTTGGAGTTAAGACAAACCATCTTGTTTTATCCTCTTTTGTCACGTATCTCTTGATGAATGTTCAGCAGGTTCTGTACTAATTCTTCCTCTAATAAACAAAATTAGCTCTGCCTGTGAAGTATATGATGAGTTTGATTGGGTGTTTAGGATACTCAGTATCCTCAAGAAATCGACATAGACTACATATCAGTTTACTTTGGTAATCTATGTTCGGTTGCATTTTTTCAAATATATATTTCAGTTATCCCGCCATATTATTTTTCTTTACTTCAGTTGCATAGTTAAAATCCAGTTATAGGACTGAACAGTTAGGGATTCTTACATATTTATCTTGTTGTGATCTGGCAGACTAACTGATGATTTTCTCCCTCATAATAGCAGCTAAGATCATGTTTGACACAAGCCTCCTCTTTCTTCATTTTCAGAAGTACTATTCATGTACTATGTCAGACTTTGTTCGAGCAAAAACATTGGCTGATGCTATGGGCTGTCAAAGCCCCAAGTAAAGATGAAAATTTTCCTTTGGTGTTTGGCACATGATTGTCTGGCTATTGGGCACCCGATCTGGCGACACCATGGTACAACTAGCCACTTATGTTGCTTTTTGCGGACGAGAGGAATGAGTTGCTTTCTCATGTGTACATATGACCCGCCTGTATGGAATATGATTAAAGATCGTTATGGTCTCCGGTTAAACAACTCCGAAATGCTACTACCTCCAGTCCGATAAAAGTGTCGGGGAGAATCAACTGTCATAGTACAAAATCCTTTATAGCCCATGACATATTTTTCTGAGCGGAGGGCGTGATTTAAATAGCGGGTTGAAGTAATGAATATATGTAATGAGCTTCAGTGTGTTGTGCCTGTGACTTTTTGGCATATTATAGTCAAAAAAATACAAGGCTGAAGAGAGGACAGGCAAACCCAAGATTATTAAGAGGCTTGCTCTTTCACAGAAGATCGATCTATCTACTTTTGATGGATTTTTCCATCTGAAGATACAACATTCAAACTTTTTCCAAATACTTGCACAAACATTAGAAAATTAGTGCTACGGTTACCAACTACAGGAATCAGTGCATCTTAATCAAGGACAATGGCATAGACATAGAACTTGAATCGGTGCATTTTAATCACGGACAATAACATACACATAGAACTTGCTTTTCTGTCTTGATATCGGCAATTGCCTCCAGTGTCACCATAGGTACCGACACCAACATACAAATATATATTGACACTAGCTAAAACAATAAATAAAAAACTTATGGCTCAATTTTAACCCCGATTCTCGATCTATGCCAATGGAAAAATCACAACAATTGTCACAAACAAAGGAGCCGTAAAACCCTGGCGACCTATCTTGGTTGTCCACAAAGAGTTGATGGAGGCAACGGATGCCGAAAGAAATAACATGTAATGATTCAGCGGATCTTTCGGTAAGTTCTTGGTTGCCGGCATCTGGAGACACTATTCTTAGGTTCCACGTGATTATGCCTCAAAGTTGCTTACCATAAATAACCGTAAGCTTAGTAAATCTCAATCGTGGACAACAACATATTTGCAAAGCACATGAAACCTATGGCTAAAATATAGTCTTGCAATGTTTTTCTTTACATATATTTTACACTATTTTTATTTACTATTTTTCTTACGAAAACAAATTCTACTTCCTGATTGTTCGCATGCTATCTACCAATTTTGTTCTTTAGTGTTCTTTCTATAATTTTTCATTCATGTAGATAATTGTTCGCTTCATGGATCTGGCTCTGCGTAGCTAGAGTATTTGCTACTTGCTTGCGGAAATTTTACGGAAGCTAAAATCTCGAGGACTTCCGTAACACGCTTAAATCCTGTCAATTGACTAATTTTCTAATTCATGCGGATTGTGACTTTTACTTTATGAAACATAAATATAATTTGTGATTAAAACAATCAATATATGATACGACACACTTACATATAGCTAACCATTTTTCTCTTATGGAAACAATTCCGCCAAGTATCCATTATTTGCGCCAATTGGGACTTCCGATGTTCTACTTCTTGGATAAATTACAGTAGAGGAAAAATATAGATGCACCCGAGTCTGTCCACCCCTAACCAATTTAATATCCCAAATTATATGCTCCACCGTAAAGCTAATTATAACAACATAAATTTTCAATTTTATAAGGTGGTAATCTCTTGGTTAATTTAGAATTCTTTTCTTATGGAGAAAATTCCGGCAGAAGTTCGTTATTTGCGCTAGTGGCGCAACGGGTCATCTAGTTATGGGAAATTCAGCAACCATGTATAAAAATTACAACCATTCCATTGCTTCCAACAGAAGGAATTTAACTGTGTATGTCATTGCTCTTTTGTATCATGTGGGCGTCAAACGGTTTATTTCTGTGTACATTCCAAGATTGGTTTTACTTTTTTTTTGTACCAACTGAAGGGATTTTTTTTTACCAATGCTCACAATGCATATGCCTAGTTTGGCACAAACGATTTTACTAGGGTTTCATTGGGTGGGCCTCCCATAAGAACTTTTCAACAAGTCCTTTGAATTTTGGTTTTGCTTCTTCTTCTTTCTTCCTCTACTATGTGGCGTGAGATAGAGGCAACATCGAGGAAGGATATGATAAATAGAGGGATTGGGGGTGGGGACACAGACCCCTTATGATGGAAGAGAAGACAGTGACGCCGTAGTTACACTAGTAGAAAACAAGTCTTCCGTTCGGGAGACCAAAACACTTTAGTCCTGGTTGCATTTGGAGCCGAGACTAATGGTAGCATTAGTCCCGGTTATAACGGCTAGGAGCGCAGGGAGATGCCAATCGGGACTAAAGGGGTTATGGCTACCATTCGCTTGGTCCGATCACTTTTAGCCCCGGCTGGTACCGTTTAGTTCCATCACTTTGAAAGTTGTTATCCAAGAGAAGATATCAACCCGGTGCAAAAGATCCTGCATACGAAAAAAGAATAGAGTTTCGATTGGTAACTCAGTGTAATCCGCAATGAAATCGTTATCAGCGCGAACCAATCCTACATCTAAAAAGGTGCAGTAAAATACCAGAGACAAGTTCAAGTTTAACGATCACTGCTAGTCTGCTACTGCCTATTCTCAAGTTGTTGTTTGGACCCCAAATTTGGCCTTCAAAATTTTCAAGAATCCATGAAACGGAAACGAAAATTGCGTCCACCAACTTCCTCATCAGAGAAAAGGGAATTGCTTTTCTCATGAGTCCTGCAGTTAAAAACACCATTTCAACCCCAAGAATATGTACGACAGGCTAGGGACGCCATGGTCTGGACTGGGGCGGTGAAATGTGGGGTTGAAATCAACCGATGGGGAATACAGCTCTGCAACGCAAACCACACACAGAGAACAGATGGCTGCGAGGCAGCAGCAGTAGAAGTGTGGCGCGAGGGATCGATGGGGATCCACATCCACTTGCGGCCGCGGTCAGCGGGGTGGCGAAAGTGGGTGTCCGGCAGGACCTAGAGCCCACCGAGCACGAGGATGGCGGCGAGGGCCAGCATCTGCATCCCAGGCCACGCCCGCGGCGCCGGCTCGACGTCGCAGTGGATGACGCGCTGAGGCTGCTGCGCCCCCCAGGCGTTTGCGGCGGCCGGCGCGGGTCGGCGCTGGAGGCCGTCCACGGATTGGGCGGAGGAGGTTTGACGGGAGGGAGGGATGCTGGTGGGGCGGGGCACAGGTGGGATGGTGTTCGAACTCGCAGATCAGTCGTCGCCGTGCGGGTTTGTAGTGTTTGAGAACTGAGAAAATGAGAGAACGAACTTCCGATTTCATTGATGACTGGGGGGTTTATATACCCCTAGAACAGACGCCGTCAAAGGCGGTTTACAAGTTTGCATACAATGTACGAAACGCAGCATCCTTTCATTTGAGGCGGTTGGACAAATCCTAACTGCTAACACCTAGCTTAATAAAAACGCTAATTAATTCCTAACACTCCCCCTTGGACAACGCCTTTCTTGAAAATATCTTGTATAGTCTTCGTAAATCTTCTTGCATTGGCTTGAGAATGTTCTTGCGTATCTCGGATTATGTCCTTGTAAACAATCATATGTCTTTGTAGATTCAATCATCTTGAAATTACGTGTCTTTAGAATCTCTCCCCCAAAAACCCTTTGGGAAAAATATGAGGAGAGTTGTATCGATATGTTGTTAAAACTCCTTTAAACCCACTGGAAAAAATAAGGAGAAAATGATACAACATATAATGATTAGTGTCTCATGGATAACTCATATGAGAAAAACCTAGAGAGGAAAAATCTCATTGGTGAGTTTAGAGACCAACAAATATGCCTTATATACTTCCTTTAAAAACCCTGGTGGGGAAAATAGAAAGTATGACATATGATAATGAGAAGATATTGCCTCATTAAGAACTTTATATGAGAATCTTGAGAGTAAACTCATAAAGCAAACAAGAGTGCAATATGATGTGCCATAGAAAACTCCTTTAAAACCCAGTGGGAAAAAATATAAGGAGAAAACAAAATGGCATATCCGAACACTTGTATTTATATGTCTCATTAAAAACCTTTTATGAGAAACCATTAGGGAAAACTCATCAAGGGAAAAGAGTACAATATGTATGATCTTATGATCATTGACGGGTTATGATAAGGGATTTTACTCCACCTGAACTTTGCAAATCTCAACAATTTTATTTGCAATATTGTTCTCTGTATAACCCATACGCATTTGATAAATACAAGTGATGTTATCTCGATAGATAATGGTAGGTGATTCTGTTGAATCTTAACCACATAATCTTGAATGTGCTCAATCATTCTGTGAAGACATACATAGTTTATGATGCTTCGTATAAAGGAGTTATACCAAAATGATTAACAATACTAGATATTAAGGTCTATTTTTGAATTGTCCCCTTAATATATATTCCACTAAATTTAGTCTTGATATGGCTTTTTGGGGATCAGGTATTATAGCCAATATATGTATATTACACAATGGTCAATTATTGATGTTCCTTAGGGAATTGATCAAGATCTTTTTGTGCCTAGTATATATCGAAAGATAATACGTACACCAACCAATTAGTTGGGTTAGCACTTTAAATAATTGACCATGCATTTCTATGGTATTCAATATGGCACTAGAGGTACAGATAATGAATTTGCATGCATGTTATGGATAGTATAACCATATGTGTATTTAATATGGTAATGTTGTAATATATTATGGATACACAGACTGATAGATATGTATTCCTTAGGGAATATTCTCAAGTTGTAAACTTGATTAATATTTGGTTTAATCCAAATCTTTGTCACAATATGATTGCAAGAACCTTTGATGTATTGTATATACTATGATGATAAAATCACTAATATATACATAGGTCATGTAGAATCCAATGAGGAATTTTGTTGTTGAGTACATGTAAGCAATCATTATCCGAGTAATCCTTTTGAATAAGGAACTCATATAGTCAATTGTACCACCAATGTTTCGACTATTTTAAGTCATGGAGTGACTTTTGATGTTTTACACAATATATGTTGTGATTTGTTCATTAATTTGAATCGTGTGATCCATATGAGTATGTAATCACCGAGTCTATAAACTGCATGGATAGTTTATTTGTAATTGCCAATAATATTTATATCGAAACGTAAGTCCACTTATACCAAGAGGGTATGTTACATCATAATTGATGTCGGGTCCCTGCATGAACCCTAGTGCTACCAGCATCGCTTTTCACCACCTCATTTTTTTTCGTCTGATCGAAAAATGTCTCCCAAAAGGAAAGATAGTTATGAGGATAATGTATTACAGTGGTAAATACCTCTCTTATGTTGAGCGAGTGCTATTCTTATTTAATTGCCTCCTTCTAGTTGAACCAATATATGAATGCATTAGGCATTCTGCCATGGACTTTGGTTCAGGGCCCTAAAGGTTTTAGCAATTTAAGAACAAATATATGTCGACATATGTAGTCTTATGTTATATGATTCTGATGAATCAGTAGAATTTGTGGAAATTATATTTGCATCTTTTAACTCCTCGTGATTTCCCATGAGAATGGAGTCAAGGTGTTTCGATGTCCCAACACTTCAAATTGTGTGCACGTTTATGTTGGGTTTGGATGATGAGCATCCATTATGTGTTATTCAACTTGATGTTGAACTACATTTACTATTTGAGGATACAATTTCCTCTATTTCCGCGGATGCATATGAGAATTCATTCCTCATGTGACCATGATTGTCCCCCTTCTGCTCTCATTTGGGGATAATAGTGGTTGTATGATGTACTTCCATTTTTATGGCACATTGATTGCATGCATAATGTGCTTTCATGACGTTTTTGTCATAAGTAAATGTATTTGGCAGATTTGCAAAGTGTTGCAAATATATGATTGAACTTTAGGTTCAGATTTTGAAGTACGTGAATACGAGGACTAAATGCATTATTTATGGTACGAATCTCCCCCTAATGCCGAAAATGTCCTTATTTTAAATGTAATCAGTATAAGGGCAATAACTAATTCTCCTGATAGGAGTTTAAAATATTTATGATTGACGGATAAATAAATATTTATACCTCACAAAGATCCCAAATTTATGTGGGGGGGGCATGTACACTGTAGTGGTGATATCGGTATGTAACCAAATTATTGCAGATGGGAAATACTTGTTTGATTTCACTTACTGCAAGGGGAAGCAGGATGATATGCAGTTATTATGATCTATAATAGATCTGCGGCATGTAAGACCGCATGTTTCCAAAAAGATGTTGGCATAATGTAATGTTGTAAAAGTGGTCATATGATTAGTTTTATTCTTTTGATAAAGAATTTGGTTCCACCATTTTGGGTATGTACATGAGGTACTTAGTAAAAACCATACATGCTCTTGAAAGCGGCATTCAAATGGGTTGAAGACATATGTTAGGATAGTTTGCTCTTAATTTGATAATTTGATCAATTAATTTAGAAATTCATGGGCTTGTGGAGATTATATACTCACATAAGATCATCTTTTAGATGTCTATTGATACCATGAATAAATGTCCCAAAAATGGTTGAGTAGTCCACATATATTCTTGCATGTGTTCAAGAAATTTAAGTGGCTACTTTTTGAAATTTAAGATGAGAGTGTCCTAAAAATCAATTTTCCTATGGCACATGTGGTGCACATAAAATATGATGCCTTGAGAATTTTGCAGCTTTTAGGTTGTGACCAACAAAATTGTCACTAATTTTCCGTATCATCCCTATTATAGGGTGACATAGGCAATAATGCCAAAACTTTTAAAGTTATAAATATTCGAAGAATTAGTTTTTACTAAGAAATAATTAGTATGAATTTTATTCATACATTCAATGTCATGTTAGTGGAACATGATATAATGGACAACATGCCGCATAAAGTAGTAGGCTTATAGGCTAATGGCATGTGGGATAGTTATGAGACTAAACAGGGTTTCCGAAATATCTTGGGGATTTTATCCAACATGCAAATTGCTATTGCAAAAAGGATATATCTCCTCTCGACAAAACCTTATGTTCTTATTTGATGAATATTATAAGTACTATCCATACCCAAATTATTTTTGGTACTTATCGAAGTGAGCTTCAAAATTATCCCATTGAACCCGTATTGATCAATGAATTTGAGGAATAACCCAACCAAATGCTTGAGAGCATTTATATGTATGATGAAACTTGGTAGTTATAACATCACTTTCGGTAGGTCTCCTATGATTCTTCTTGTCATTTTACCTCCACTTTACATTAATTTATCGTGGTTCTTTTCAAGACCATTGAAATTCTTAGTATATGAGTACTAATATGAATTTCAAGTAAGGGTATATCACCCGTGGATGTATATGTTGATTCTTCATGAGAAGAAATTCTTATCAAAAGGAGATGATAATGTTATTGCTTATCATCAAGAGAAGATGTAAAAGTGAAATATAGATTTGTATCAGATCTTTCTTAGCTATCTGATCACAAATTATCAACTTGGAGTTGACTCAATACACAAGAAGTATAAGTTCAATGGACTAGAAGTCCAACAAATAAATAAGTGAATATTCAAATTACGTGTATGCAACATATATCTCCTTGACGGAGATTGAGAAAAATGAATGTTTATCCAATTTTCTGTTATCAAAATTGAGTTCATGAATTCCTGTGTGGTAATTTGAGCCATGTCTTGCATGAGATGATCATGCAATTCATTTAATGTGATAGTAAATTTAAAAAAAAAATTCTTCGACTGAGTACATTAATGGTCAATGTGAATCCTGAATGACCATAGGATATGCTTTCAATGTTGATACATTAAATGCTATTTCTATCGATGCTTTGAACTTCATTCCCAGAGGGGTAGGTGATTCTATATTCACCTCCAAAAAATAAATAGTATGTATTATGTCGTTGATTAGTCATGGTGAAGATAATCACCACATGATGTAGGACCTATATTACTACTTTGTCTGAAACTCAACCATTGCTATGTATGATGTATTCATATCTTGATAGATAGAAGGTGCAATGGCCATATCAATGATTTAGATCCACTATTTTCATGGCATACATTTACTATGCTAGTAGAATTTATTTTCATAAACAACAAATATGCTCTAGAGGAACAATTTGAATTTGGAGATAATGCTTTTATGCCATGTATCTCAATGTAAGTTAACACATTGTAGATAACCTCCATATTTATAGAGTACACATCTCGGTAGTAGGAACTATAGTCTCACATATGTGAGTAAAAGCCTTATCCTAATACGTTGTGTTACACTTTGGCAAAATATTTGGAAGATCACTTAGGAGATTATTCATTTGTCAGAATGACAAATAAGTACATCTCTTAGTAATGGATAATTTAAAATTTATGCGGATGCCATTACCTTGTGCTTCGCAAATATAAATTTGAGAGCTAGTCACTTAAATTAGTAACATCTCATATATAGTTGAAATTAACGAGAATTTGCAAGAATAGCATGTTATATAAATTCTAGAGGCAAATATACATAACATGATACAACATATGGATACTCGAAAAATGAGTAAAATACTTTGACCACTTATGAAGGCTTGAGGGCTTCATATGTCACTTTTACGTGATATAAAATGGTACATAATATTTATTATAGAAGACAAGAGAGTCTAATATGTGCATTGGTTGTATAGCCGGATGCTTAATAATGATAAGTAGGCTTAAAATAGTAAACCTGATGGTTAAATGGGAAGTCTCATTAACCTAATGACTTATTGTAAGATAAGTCAGGAGAGAGGACCGAATCAGAAATTTCATGCACCTATGCGTGAAATATAAATTGTAAAGGACCACAATGAAAATGTCCCAATAGATAAGGTCCCTTCGTGTGTGGCAGCAATCGAAGAAATCGATTTGGCTTTGGCTACCACAGAACCATTGGTCCATTGCTGTAGATAGGACACTGAGGTCGCGTCGTATGCCACCGCCTGTGCTGTGAGCAGCCTCGTTCTTCGGCTAATTAGACGCCGGGGCCGCCTCCGCATTGCGAATAGCCAGGTCGAGGGCGCCGCGCCGGGAGGGCCGAGCCGAAGGCTGCGGGCTACACTGTGTTGGAGGGATTGGTTGCGCGGCCGCGTGCTGCGCTGTGCCCGTGCCGCATCCTCGCGGAGGGACCGTGGGGGGTCATGGCCGCGCTGGACACCAGAGGGCGTCGCCTCACACAAGGTGTGCTGCAGTTCCATGAAGTAGGCAATCTCCCACGGAGCGTCTTGGGTGACCGTGCCGACAAGAGACGCGTCTAGGACGTTGCAGACACGGTCGCCGACGTCGGTCGCCGCCTTTGTCGCGCCTACGCGGTCTTGTTGCCTACTGCCAGGAACCGCTGCCGAAGGCAAAAACGCCTTGGGACGGGACCGCCTGCGCCATGGGCAGTCAGCGCTGAGGGGGCCGCCATGCGTCGGAGATCGCTGCTGCGAGTGCCGCCCGTGGGCCGTCGTCGCCATATCGGGGTCCTGGTCCATGGCCGCGTTCGGGCCAGGGCCTCTGCCGGTTCGGATAGCAGCCGCGCCGTGGTATGTGGCGGGAAGACTGGCCGAGGGCCGCGGGAGCCGCCGTGCCGCGGTGTGGCAAGCCGACGGCGCCGGCTTCTACTGCAACCGTGGAGACGCCGACGGTGCCGGTAGTCTTTGCCTTACCTTGGTTTCTTCCTGTCATCAAGACCTTGAGGCCCTTTTCCTATCAACTTTTTCGTGGCCTGATGCTCTCGGTGGAGACAACGTGCGTGATAACGTATTTGAGAACTGAGAAAATGAGAGAACGAACTTCCGATTTCATTGATGATTGGGGGTTTATATACCCCTGGAACAGACGCCGTCAAAGGCGGTTTACAAGTTTGCATACAATGTACGAAACGCAGCGTCGTTTCATTTGAGGCGGTTGGACAAATCCTAACTGCTAACACCGAAACTTAATAAAAACGCTAATTAATTCCTAACATGTAGACGTCGAGGGCTCTTAGCGCAAGGCCGACCTGGACGTTTTTTCCTCAGTTTTTTTTCTTTGTTCTTCTTGGATCTAGTGGGGATCGGGCGGTTCGATTTATGCCAAGTGATTTTAGTTATCCACGTGCCGTCGTGCGTTCCCAAGGAAAAAGCCTGTACCCGGTACCCCAACGCTGAGAAAGTGAGAATACATGACTTGTTCGAAACAAAAGTTTTTAAAGTTTTGTAAGGTGATTTTTTCACAAGAAAGATTTGACCAAAGTCGTTTGAGTTGTGGTTTTTGCTATGAGTATCTCCGAGAGACTAAGCTGGTGAGTCCTTATATTGATGGAGTCACCATATGCTCTCATTGTCGACGGGAACGTCGCTTCTACCGAAAGAATATTCCGCCTAAATATGACACACAGTGTTAAACGTAGTGTTTAAACTATGATGAGCTGGGGGTAGGGGTTGTCCTAGTAGCCTAGTAGCGAGCCAATGGACTGGTTGGTGTTAGAAATTCAAGTTTTTAACCAAACACGTACACAATAAATCTTAACCGACTGCCTGCACCAACTCTACGAGCATGGATAAACTTCAATTACTTGCATGTACTCTATTTTCTTCTAAACCATTTGAAGTTTCTTATATATATGCATGTCTTGCTTGCTAAATCTTTCTCAAGAATTGTCACTGTACACTATTTCTCCAGCGCATCATTCACAGAAAGATTGATTTATACAGTTTTAGGAATGGTTGGCAACGGGACCAACATGTCTTCATAAGGCCGGTTTGGGCAAATTGCGCGAAGTTTCATGGTTTGATCTCCATGTAATGCACTTATTAGACAGATCTATTCAGAACTACCTTGCTGCATAGAACGCGGTGGCTTGCATGCATTAGCTTCCAAGTTAGAACATGTTTCTTTTTTTTGAAAGCTCAGAACATGTTTCTCAGCCTAAGAAGGTACGTCATGCTGGTAATGTTGCGCAATTTTGTAGTTGGTGGGAGTACCATGTCACACCCTCGGTCGATGTAATTGTAAAAGGAGATTTGCCCCCCTATTTTGTAACAAAGGTTTGTTTTACTCCAAATTTAGGAGCATTATGTTAATTGTAGATTAATAAATATCACGGCGTATGCAACTATCCTAGATTATATAAAGATAAAAGTAATATAAGTTATGGAGCTTTGAGTAGAAAAAATCTAACCGGCTGCAGTAAATAGTAAATGTGACCAAAACTGGGCACCTGGGGGGTTGCATAGCCATCGAGATGGCCTGTTGTCGCACCCGGACTTCTAGGGATACTCACAGTCCGCTAAACAGTAGATAAATGGCTTACGGGGCATACCGGCACCCGCATCTCAATATGAGCAGGCCAACACGTAAACGTGTGACAACCATTCTCTTACTATTCATCGTCTGCGCAAACTATCCCATAGAAATCCAGATACTTCCGTTGACGTACTTCAAAACATACACACATGGTACGTCAACGGCATTGGAACAAGTGATATCACAACAGATCTCTACGACAAACAAAGATTGAAATAAGTTGCAAATAGCTCTCATTAGAGCAGAGATAGCAAATACAATCATTCAGAGGACACATGTCCCAACATATCATCATTACATCACAGCGGAAGCATTCAAAAGGTCTGAGTACAGACAAGATCCAAATAGTCCTAAGAGGCCGGAAACGAAAAGACGGAGCCCATCCACGAAGTCTCGGATCCTGCCCGGGTCCGCTATCTACTCGTCAGCAGTCTCGTCATACTCACGTAGTAGCCACCATGTAGATCCTCGGAAACGTCGGTCTGCGGAAACCAAGCCCCAAAGGGGTCAGTACATAAACGTACTGGCAAGCAAGACTCACATTTCACCAAAGTGTAGCCCGTCAACACCAAGCACAGATGCCTTGGGTTCAACGGAAGAAAGGGGATATAAAAGATGATGCAACTGGCTGCACTAACCAACTACAGAGATTCTACCACTTCCGGCTAACAGAAAGGAGATAAGATCGAGTATTGTAACCAACTGAAGGATAACTTCAAACAAACCCATCCTGGATCTCGCCCCTTATTCAAAGAAGCAATCCGACGATAACTCACACAGTTGAATTAATGATGGTTCAGGTTATTGTGTCAATAAGCCTATTACTAGTCAAATTGTTAATCATTGGGTGTAAGGTTGTTAATCATTAGGTTTAAGTTGTCCTGAGTACTTGTTAGCCAGTACTTTCACCAAGTAATCCATAACCGCGGAAAACACGGCTTCTCGAGAAGATTTATCCCTGCAGGGGTGCACCAATTTTGCCGTACACGCAAGAATAACCCGCCAGATGGGGATCAAACCCACCAAGCGAGGTACTCAACACAACTCAACTCTTCTTCGCATCAACCCCAAAGCACCACGTGCTGTGCGTGCGCGGCTAATCGAGCCCCACGAAGAAAAGGGGACCCTCATAGCACTGGAAGACCACGCCGCCCTAAATGCCGACTACAAAAGTTCCACCCTGGCCTGGGCTCGCAAGATCATGCATGCAGCAAATGGAAAGCCCGAACTACGTGTGGCGATTTGGACGAGATGCGAATCGAATCAAATTGAGGGGGGCGCCCATACTCGCTTCCCACATGCGGTTAGTGCGCTCATCATGGATCAGTAGACAAGACCCTTTTCCTATTAGGGTCGACACTAGCAGGCCTCAAAACCACCCTGGGCCTCCTGCCGGTGCCTTATCATCAAATTATTATTTAACAATAACATTAGCATGATTGATTGATTAAACATCGAGCCCCCAGAACGTAATATAAATAGTAACAGAAAGTAACGGGTAACAGACTCGAGCAAAACAACCTAAGCATGCTAGTAAGACACGGGCAACAAGCAATGGTTATAGGTATGGAGGTGAGGCAATATCAGGGCTAAAGGATACATGTGATAGGTTCGTAACAGAAACAACTATTCATAGGGCTAGCAGAATAGACAACGGAAAGTATCGGTATCCAATGTTGAAAGGAACACGATGGTTCATGTGAGTGATAACTTGCCTGCAAAACCCAGTAGCCTGGTACTGAGCTAACTCCTTAGAAGGGGTGTCGTAAGGATCGTCGGTCTCAACGTCATCGTGTATCCGAGAAGAAGCAAACAAACAATGCAGAGAGATAAACAATCAATATCATGGCATAGTGCACAAACAATGGGATGATGCATGGCGATTTAATTGATGCATAGAAATAAACTAGTTGACAAGATAGAAACAGGATTAAATGGACCCACATGCAATTTTGGATTGCATATGGAAAGCCCATGAATTATGGTTGAATTAATTGTTCTACCACTAATCATCATGTGTAAGTGAGTTAGCATGATGCATGGAGGAAGAAAACAGAAAGAAAACAACAATAGAACCAAAGTGAAATAAGGTTTACCAAGTTTGGAAATTTGTTTATTAAGTTAAGAAATTTTGGTTTCTTAAGGTGTCACACAAGCATTTGTTGTTTTCACCAATTTTAATTGTTCAAACTAGATAACAAAGTTTATATTTGGTAAGAACACACAATTTTAGGTGGAATCATGTTTCACTTGTTGAAAAAGGATTTCAAATAAATTATTTAGGAATTAAACAAGTTTAAGCCAGAATTAAATGAATTTAATTCAAACATGAACTTATTTGAATTTTTATTTGTTCCAAACATTAAGTGAGATTCATATTTGAAAAGGTTATGCTTTTATGGTTTTAAACATATTTTATATGTCCCAAAAGAATTTGTTTTGATCAAGTTATGAAATTACCAATTTTAAATGAATTAAACAAGGTTTTAAATTATTTAACCAATTTTAATTATTCAAAACATGAAACAAATTTTATATTTGAAAAGGTGGTTTAATTTTGCATGGAAACATATTTCATTTGTGGAAATTGGATTTAAAATGAGCAAGTTATTATTTTGGCAATTTTAAATGCATTAAACAAGAAACAGTTGTTTTCAGCAATTTAAATTATTCAAAACAGCAAACAAAATTTTATTTGGAAAGTACATGAAAAGTTGATTGGAAAACATATTTAGTTTGTGGAATTTGGAATTTTTATGAACAAGTTATGATTTTTTGCAAGTTTAAGTGAATTAAACAAGAATTCAAATATTTCAACAATTTAAAATATTCAAAACAGTAACAAATTGCATTGAAAAGGTTTAAAACATGTAGAAAATGTTTCATTGAACATTTAGAGCTATCAAACATAATTTTTGGGTTATTATTGAATTAATTATGCCATTTTCCATAAATAGTTTTATTCTGCCCTTTTTAGTAAACAGAGGAAAACATGTTCAAAATTAATTCAATTGTGCCCAAATAAAATACCAGTGTGTAGAGTTTGTTAAGACAAATTTTTAGAGCCCAAGTTTGCTTAAATTTGATGAGTAGAACTAAAGTTATGAAATTCCAAAGTTTCCACTTTTTATGGCATTTTCAGTAATTAATTAATTAGTGCAAAAATTGTTACAGAAACATGTTGCAAATTTGACATTACTGGAAAGAGCACAAAATTATGAGTTCACAGGATTTTGAATCGTTCAAATTGGAGCAAGATTCAATTTTTAATGATTTTACAAGTAATGTTTTAGATCTGCTTTTCTGAATTTCGAGCAGAAAAGAAAAAAAAAACAGGGAATAAAAAGGTGTGGTGAGGGGAATCGAACCCAGGCCCTGTGGGTTAGGCGCAAGGGGTGTTGACCAGTAGGGTAGCTGCTGTGGTTGTGACAGAGAGGGTACTCGGGGGGATTATGGTTCAGAAAGCTGTACTGCACTCAATTGGAGAAAAATAAGCAGCAAAAGGGGTGGGGCTGGGATTCGACCCCGCGACCTGGGGCTTCGCTGCGCGCGCGCCATACCAGTGGGGTGGCTGCGGTGCTTGTGATAGGAAAGCAGATCGGGGGGGTATAAGGTGTGGCTGTCGGGATTTTTTTTTTAACTGTAACTGAATCTCTGAATCTGCACGTACTGAACCATGGCGGACAGAAAGCGCTGGAGGCTCGCCGGAGGGGGCGCCGCTCGCGGGAGGGGACGTGGGGGCGTGCTGCGTGGGGAGGAGGAGAGGGAGCGAGGTGGGGTGCTCACCTCGATCGCTCGACGCAGGAGGAGGTGGTCGGGGCGGACAGGTCGCAGGGGAGGCGGACGTGCAGCAGGGCGCGGCCGGCGGCGGGAGGCGATGGCGGCGGCGCATCCGCTGTAACATCCCAAGTCTGAAAAATAGCCTTTAGAATGTTTGCTCCCTGTTATTTTATGTTTTGCATCATGGCATCATGTTGATTGCAATTGTTTTGTTTGTTTTCCAGTTGTTTTCCTCTGTTTTCAGTTGTTTTCCAACTGTTTTCATTTGTTTTCCTTTGTTTTCTACTTGAATTTCAAACCAAAATTCAAACCTTTTGTTTCATCCTTGTGATGTTACAATTTCCAAAATGTTATTTCAAATAAAACAACCAATTTGCTTTCATATCTTTCCACATTGATCAACTAATAATTTGGTGCTTTGTTTCAAATAAATAAATTCCCAAATTGCTTCCAATTATTTCATATTGGATCAACTTTTAAATTGTTGCTTAATTCAATCAATCACTTAATCAATTAATCAATTAATTTCAAATTATTTCCAAATTCAATTCTCAAATCAGTACCTTTTTGAAACCATAAAATTCACCACCCCTTTTGCACTCTTTAAACCCTTCTAAAACCCTAGGGGTAACCCTATTCCAAAGCATGGTTTTCTTAATGGTTTATTAATACTAAAATTCCTCTAATTTGGTTTCAAATACAACTATCATTTTACAACTCAATTTTTGAATCCAAGCTTGCAATGTGGTTTCTAATTAACTAAATAACTTAACTAAATTTTTCTGGAATTTTTCTTACATAAAACCTTAACAGTTTTCTTCCAAAAGCAATTGCTACAAAAAAATAAAACAAACAAAAAATAACAAAAGGGAGAGAGTGCAGCAGCCCAAGCCCATCTATTTTTTTGGCCCGATACCCCCTTCAACGTTGTCTTCTTCCTCGCGTGACGTCAACTGTACGAACGCAGCAGAACCACTCGATCTCTCCCTCCCCTCCAGGATGGCTGCCGTACCTTGCTCCTCTTCCCCTTAAAACCACCACCGATTCCCCTGCTAACCCTAACCCTAGCACAGCGCCTCCATCTCCTCTTCCTCTTCCTTCTCCTCTCTGCTCTGTACATTCACTGAACCTGAACCCCTTCCATGGCCGAGATTGCCGAGCCGTGGCGCCGCTGATCGAGCCCTCGTCGTCGACTGGCAGGGGCGGGAATGGAGCCGCCCCGCTCCCCTCGTCCTCCCGGTGCCCTCGGCTCGAGCCGGGAGGGTCCCCACCGCCGGCGCCGTCCGCTCCATCGCCGGCCCGGCGCCCTGCCTGCTCCCTGTCCGCCCGACCACCTGCTCCGATCGCCTCCAATCGCTGCCAGGTGAGGCCTCCTCCTCTCCCCCCTCGCTCGCCTCCCTCCATCTCCTCCCCTCGCAGCCTCCCACGGTCCACCGCGGCAGCTCACCGCGAGCAGCCCCATCGCCGGCGTGCGCCCTCCCTGCCCGCTCGTGTCTTCAGCCTGCACGCAAGATGCAGATAAAAATTCAGTTATTGCGCGTACAGAGGAATAACCAAACCACGTACCGTATCTGTCACAAACACACGAGCAGCCCATCTGGTCCAGTGCCTTGCGAGCGCAGCAGAGGGGGTGGGTTCGAATCCCACCCCCCACGGGATTACATCCCATTTTTTTTCTTTTATTCCTTCACAGCCCAACAAACTGGAAATCACAGCTAGGCCCTTGCACAATAATTCTAGACCCTGAAATATTATTTCTAAGTCCCTGTTTCACTAAAAAAATGGCAGATTTGCACTATATTTTGTGAATTGCATAAAAAATTCATCCCAACTACAATTTTAGCTTTTAATATATGTTTTCTGTCCCAAATTGAATGTTCTATCCAAATATAAAATTTGTTTACTATTTTGAATATTTTAAATTGGTGCAATATTTGAAAACTTGTCAAATTCACTTAAACTTGCAAAATTCATAACTTGGGCATAAAAATTCCAAATTCAACAAACCAAATATGTTTTCCAATCAATTTTTCATGTACTTTCCAAATATAAATTTTGTTTGCTGTTTTGAATAATTTAAATTGCTGAAAACAACTGTTTCTTTATTATTGCATTTAAAATTGCCAAAATAATAACTTGATCATTTTAAATCCAATTTCCACAAATGAAATATGTTTTCCATGCAAAATTAAACCACCTTTCCAAATATAATTTTTTTTCATGTTTTGAATAATTAAAAGTGGTTAAATAATTTAAATCTTATTTAATTCATTTAATATTGTTAAATTTATAACTTGATCAAAACAAATTCTTTTGGGGCATATAAAATATGTTTTCAAACCACAAAAGTATAAACTTTTCAAATATGAATCTCACATAATGTTTTGAACAAATAAAAATTCATTTAAGTTCATGTTTGAATTAAATTCATTTAATTCTTGCTTAAACTTGTGTAATTCACAAATAATTTATTTGAAATCCCTTTTTCAACAAGTGAAACATGTATTCCAACTAAAATCTTGTTTTCTTTTCAAATATAAACTTTGTTATCTGTTTTGAACAATTTAACATGATGAAAACAACAAATGCTTGTGTGACACCTTTAAGTAACCAAAATTTCCTAACTTAATGAATGAATTTCTAAACTTGTTGAACCTTATTCCCATTTGGTTCTATTGTTGTTATTTTGCTGTTTTCCTCATCCATGCATCATGCTAATTCACTTACACAATTTGATTAGTTGTAAAACAATTAATTCAACCATAAATCATGGGCTTTTCATATGCAATCCAATTGCATATGGGTCCATTTAAATTGTGTTATCATGTTATCTAGTTTATTTGATGCATCTATTAACATGTCATGCATCATCCTTGATTGTGCACAATGCCATGATAATGATTGTTTACCTTTCTGCCTTGTTTGTTTGCCTCTTCCCGGATATACGACGACGTTGAGACCGACGATACTTACGACATCCCTTTTAAGGAGTTAGCTCAATACCAGGCTACTCGGTTTTGCAGGCAAGTTATCACTCACATGAACCACCGTGTTCCTTTCAACATTGGTTACCGATACTTTCCGTTGTTCTTTTCTGCTAGCCTTAGTAGTAGTTGTTTCTGTTACGAACCTATCACATGAATCCCTTAACCCTGATATTGCCTCACCTCCAATCCTATCACCCCTTTGGTTGAGCCCGTGTCTTACTAGCATGCTTAGGTTGTTTTGCTCGAGTCTGTTACCCGTTACTTTCTGTTACTATTTCTATTACGTTGTGGGGGCTCGATGTTTAATCAATTAATCATGCTAATGAAATTGTTAAATAATAATTTGATGATAAGGCACCGGCAGGAGGCCCATGAGAGGTTTTGAAGCCTGCTAGTGTCGACCCTAATAGGAAAAGGGTCTTGTCTACTGATCCATGATGAGCGCACTACCGCATTTGGGAAGCGAGTATGGGCGCCCCCCTCAACTTGACCTGATTCGCATCTCGTCCAAATCGCCTCATTTAGTTCGTGTTTTCCATTTGCCGCATGCATGTTTTTGCGAGCCCAGGCCAGGGTGGAACTTTCGTAGTCGGCATATAGGGGGACACGGTCTTAGAGTGCTATGAGGGTCCCTTTTCTTCGGGGCTTGATTAGCCGTGCGCCCAAGGTTCTTTGGGCTTGATGCGAAGAATGGTTGGTTGTGTTGAGTGCCCCGCTTGGTGGGAGGCATCCCATCTGGCGGGATATTCATGAGTGTACGGCCAAATTGGTGCAACCCTGCAGGGATAATCTTCTCGAGAAGCCGTGTTTTCCGCGGTTATGGATTACTTGGTGAAAGTACTGGCTAACAAGTACTCAGGACAACTTAAACATAATGATCAAACATGTTACACCCCATGATTAATAACTTGACTAGTAATAGGCTTATTGACACAATTTGAACCATCATTATTACCACTGTGTGAGTTATCCTCGGATTGCTTCTTTGGATAAGGGGCGAGATCCAGGATGGGTTTGGTTGAAGTTATCTTTCAGTTGGTTACAATCCTCGATCTTATCTCCTTTCTGTTAGCCGGAAGTGGTAGAATCTCTGTAGTTGGTTAGCGCAGCCAGTTGCAGCATCTTTTATATCCCCTCTCTTCCGTTGAACCCAAAGCATATGTGCTTGGTGTTGACGGGTTACACTTTGGTGAACTGTGAGTCTTGCTTGCCAGTACGTTTATGTACTGACCCCTTTGGGGCTGTGGTTTACGCAGACGACGTTTCCGAGGATCTACATGGTGGCAACTACGTGAAGTTTGACGAGACTGCTGACGAGTAGATAGCGGACCCGGGCAGGATCCGAGACTTCGTGGATGGGCTCCGTCTTTTCGTTTCCGGCCTCTTAGGCCTATTTGGTTCTTGTCTGTACTCAGACATGTTGAATGCTTCCGCTGTATTGTAATGATGTATTGTTGGGGCATGTGCCCTCTGAATGATTGTATTTGCTATCTCTGCTCTAATGAGAGCCATTTGCAACTTATTTCAATCTTTTGTGTCGTAGAGATCTGTTGTGATATCAGTTGTTCAACGCCGTTGACGTACCATGTGTGTATGGTTTGAAGTACGTCGACGGAAGTGCCTTTGATCTCTAGTGGATAGTTTACATCGACGATGGAATAGCAGGGCTTGTGTTGTCGCGCATAAGCGCAGGCCTACCAGGAAGCTGGGACGTGGGAGCAGTTATGCCCCATAATCCAAGCATCTGCTATCCAGTTCGTACGGTGAGTATCCCCTAGAAATCAGGGTGCGACAAATGGTATCAGAGCCTGTCTGCCTGTAGGATCCCTTTTTACTGGTCGCAGTTGAGTCTAGAACTATTTTGTAGCTATATAGGAAAAATGAAACGTGAGAGTAGGAATTCTGTTCTTTTTCTTCTTTCCCCACCCACCCTCCCTTTTCTGGTAAGGAAGTGTAACGTTGTTTTCCCTTCTCATCTGAACTTTCAAGTTAGGATTTCACGTATTCTGCTTTCTCTAGGATGGTTATATCTACTAGACCATAGGAATGGAGGTGGTTGTGACATGATTTATCATGTTGCCTACTCATGATTGAGAACGGAGGCGTGTAAGCCCCGGAAGCAGATCCTCTATTCCTTAAGCAGTAGATATTGATCCTTTAGAAGCCCGGATGGGTTTTCCGTAGTACCTCAGGAGTTTTGATCTCGTTTTCCCGGTGTTGCTTCGTTATCCTGTTCTTCTAAACTTCCTTTTCATCCGTTGAAATCTTGTTGTTGTTTTCCACTTCAAATCTTCTACCGGCGTCTAATCAAAACTTCCTCGTAAACTCTTTTCCAACTAAAGTGTTATTTCATACCGGAGAATCACATTCCTTTGTTTTAACAATCTTTTCCACAACATAAAACCCAATTCTGGTTCCACTAAGCAATCAAAACTCTGTTCACTCCCCGGGATCACAAATGTTGACTTCCAAGATAAGTAAGAACAATCCAATTCTAATGAGAGGCCACATATTCCTCGTTACTCTCATATTGCTGATTCTGACATTGATGTCATCCTTGGTGTTCCATTGATGTCAATAATTCTGTTCCACCATTCTAGCATGATAATCTATTCTCCAAATGAATCAAGTTCCATTCACCTATACACCCTTGGTGCAAAATCTCTCCCCTTTACTTGAAAATGTTCCGGTGGTTTCCAAATTCCCTGATATCTTTCCAGAAGAGTTGCCAGGAATTCCTATTGTTTTGAACTTCCAGATAAACTATCCAATGTGCACGATGTGTTTCACGTATCACAGCTCAAGAAGATCTTCCCAAGAAGTTTCCGGACCTTTTCTTTTCTCCGTAGGAATCTCGGGGCGCGATTCCTTCAAGGGGGGGCGTTTTGTAACATCCCAAGTCTGAAAAATAGCCTTTAGAATGTTTGCTCCCTGTTATTTTATGTTTTGCATCATGGCATCATGTTGATTGCAATTGTTTTGTTTGTTTTCCAGTTGTTTTCCTCTGTTTTCAGTTGTTTTCCAACTGTTTTCATTTGTTTTCCTTTGTTTTCTACTTGAATTTCAAACCAAAATTCAAACCTTTTGTTTCATCCTTGTGATGTTACAATTTCGAAAATGTTATTTCAAATAAAACAACCAATTTGCTTTCATATCTTTCCACATTGATCAACTAATAATTTGGTGCTTTGTTTCAAATAAATAAATTCCCAAATTGCTTCCAATTATTTCATATTGGATCAACTTTTAAATTGTTGCTTAATTCAATCAATCACTTAATCAATTAATTTCAAATTATTTCCAAATTCAATTCTCAAATCAGTACCTTTTTGAAACCATAAAATTCACCACCCCTTTTGCACTCTTTAAACCCTTCTAAAACCCTAGGGGTAACCCTATTCCAAAGCATGGTTTTCTTAATGGTTTATTAATACTAAAATTCCTCTAATTTAGTTTCAAATACAACTAGCATTTTACAACTCAATTTTTGAAATCCAAGCTTGCAATGTGGTTTCTAATTAACTAAATAACTTAACTAAATTTTTCTGGAATTTTTCTTACATAAAACCTTAACAGTTTTCTTCCAAAAGCAATTGCTACAAAAAAATAAAACAAACAAAAAATAACAAAAGGGAGAGAGTGCAGCAGCCCAAGCCCATCTATTTTTTTGGCCCGATACCCCCTTCAACATTGTCTTCTTCCTCGCGTGACGTCAACTGTACGAACGCAGCAGAACCACTCGATCTCTCCCTCCCCTCCAGGAAGGCTGCCGTACCTTGCTCCTCTGCCCCTTAAAACCACCACCGATTCCCCTGCTAACCCTAACCCTAGCACAGCGCCTCCATCTCCTCTTCCTCTTCCTTCTCTCCTCTCTGCTCTGTACATTCACTGAACCTGAACCCCTTCCATGGCCGAGATTGCCGAGCCGTGGCGCCGCTGATCGAGCCCTCGTCGTCGACTGGCAGGGGCGGGAATGGAGCCGCCCCGCTCCCCTCGTCCTCCCGGTGCCCTCGGCTCGAGCCGGGAGGGTCCCCACCGCCGGCGCCGTCCGCTCCATCGCCGGCCCGGCGCGCTGCCTGCTCCCTGTCCGCCCGACCACCTACTCCGATCGCCTCCAATCGCTGCCAGGTGAGGCCTCCTCCTCTCCCCCCTCGCTCGCCTCCCTCCATCTCCTCCCCTCGCAGCCTCCCACGGTCCACCGCGGCAGCTCACCGCGAGCAGCCCCATCGCCGGCGTGCGCCCTCCCTGCCCGCTCGTGTCTTCAGCCTGCACGCAAGATGCAGATAAAAATTCAGTTATTGCGCGTACAGAGGAATAACCAAACCACGTACCGTATCTGTCACAAACACACGAGCAGCCCATCTGGTCCAGTGCCTTGCGAGCGCAGCAGAGGGGTGGGTTCGAATCCCACCCCCCACGGGATTACATCCCATTTTTTTTCTTTTATTCCTAGCCCAACAAACTGGAAATCACAGCTAGGCCCTTGCACAATAATTCTAGACCCTGAAATATTATTTCTAAGTCCCTGTTTCACTAAAAAAATGGCAGATTTGCACTATATTTTGTGAATTGCATAAAAAATTCATCCCAACTCCAATTTTAGCTTTTAAAATATGTTTTCTGTCCCAAATTGAATGTTCTATCCAAATATAAAATTTGTTTACTGTTTTGAATATTTTAAATTGGTGCAATATTTGAAAACTTGTCAAATTCACTTAAACTTGCAAAATTCATAACTTGGGCATAAAAATTCCAAATTCAACAAACCAAATATGTTTTCCAATCAATTTTTCATGTACTTTCCAAATATAAATTTTGTTTGCTGTTTTGAATAATTTAAATTGCTGAAAACAACTGTTTCTTAATTATTGCATTTAAAATTGCCAAAATAATAACTTGATCATTTTAAATCCAATTTCCACAAATGAAATATGTTTTCCATGCAAAATTAAACCACCTTTCCAAATATAATTTTTTTTTCATGTTTTGAATAATTAAAAGTGGTTAAATAATTTAAATCTTATTTAATTCATTTTAATATTGTTAAATTTATAACTTGATCAAAACAAATTCTTTTGGGGCATATAAAATATGTTTTCAAACCACAAAAGTATAAACTTTTCAAATATGAATCTCACATAATGTTTTGAACAAATAAAAATTCATTTAAGTTCATGTTTGAATTAAATTCATTTAATTCTTGCTTAAACTTGTGTAATTCATAAATAATTTATTTGAAATCCCTTTTTCAACAAGTGAAACATGTATTCCAACTAAAATCTTGTTTTCTTTTCAAATATAAACTTTGTTATCTGTTTTGAACAATTTAACATGATGAAAACAACAAATGCTTGTGTGACACCTTTAAGTAACCAAAATTTCCTAACTTAATGAATGAATTTCTAAACTTGTTGAACCTTATTCCCATTTGGTTCTATTGTTGTTATTTTGCTGTTTTCCTCATCCATGCATCATGCTAATTCACTTACACAATTTGATTAGTTGTAAAACAATTAATTCAACCATAAATCATGGGCTTTTCATATGCAATCCAATTGCATATGGGTCCATTTAAATTGTGTTATCATGTTATCTAGTTTATTTTGATGCATCTATTAACATGTCATGCATCATCCTTGATTGTGCACAATGCCATGATAATGATTGTTTACCTTTCTGCCTTGTTTGTTTGCCTCTTCCCGGATATACGACGACGTTGAGACCGACGATACTTACGACATCCCTTTTAAGGAGTTAGCTCAGTACCAGGATACTGGGTTTTGCAGGCAAGTTATCACTCACATGAACCACCGTGTTCCTTTCAACATTGGTTACCGATACTTTCCGTTGTTCTTTTCTGCTAGCCTTAGTAGTAGTTGTTTCTGTTACGAACCTATCACATGAATCCCTTAACCCTGATATTGCCTCACCTCCAATCCTATCACCCCTTTGGTTGAGCCCGTGTCTTACTAGCATGCTTAGGTTGTTTTGCTCGAGTCTGTTACCCGTTACTTTCTGTTACTATTTCTATTACGTTGTGGGGGCTCGATGTTTAATCAATTAATCATGCTAATGAAATTGTTAAATAATAATTTGATGATAAGGCACCGGCAGGAGGCCCATGAGAGGTTTTGAAGCCTGCTAGTGTCGACCCTAATAGGAAAAGGGTCTTGTCTACTGATCCATGATGAGCGCACTACCCGCATTTGGGAAGCGAGTATGGGCGCCCCCCTCAACTTGACCTGATTCGCATCTCGTCCAAATCGCCTCATTTAGTTCGTGTTTTCCATTTGCCGCATGCATGTTTTTGCGAGCCCAGGCCAGGGTGGAACTTTCGTAGTCGGCATATAGGGGGACACGGTCTTAGAGTGCTATGAGGGTCCCTTTTCTTCGGGGCTTGATTAGCCGTGCGCCCAAGGTTCTTTGGGCTTGATGCGAAGAATGGTTGGTTGTGTTGAGTGCCCCGCTTGGTGGGAGGCATCCCATCTGGCGGGATATTCATGAGTGTACGGCCAAATTGGTGCAACCCTGCAGGGATAATCTTCTCGAGAAGCCGTGTTTTCCGCGGTTATGGATTACTTGGTGAAAGTACTGGCTAACAAGTACTCAGGACAACTTAAACATAATGATCAAACATGTTACACCCCATGATTAATAACTTGACTAGTAATAGGCTTATTGACACAATAATTTGAACCATCATTATTACCACTGTGTGAGTTATCCTCGGATTGCTTCTTTGGATAAGGGGCGAGATCCAGGATGGGTTTGGTTGAAGTTATCTTTCAGTTGGTTACAATCCTCGATCTTATCTCCTTTCTGTTAGCCGGAAGTGGTAGAATCTCTGTAGTTGGTTAGCGCAGCCAGTTGCAGCATCTTTTATATCCCCTCTCTTCCGTTGAACCCAAAGCATATGTGCTTGGTGTTGACGGGTTACACTTTGGTGAACTGTGAGTCTTGCTTGCCAGTACGTTTATGTACTGACCCCTTTGGGGCTGTGGTTTACGCAGACGACGTTTCCGAGGATCTACATGGTGGCAACTACGTGAAGTTTGACGAGACTGCTGACGAGTAGATAGCGGACCCGGGCAGGATCCGAGACTTCGTGGATGGGCTCCGTCTTTTCGTTTCCGGCCTCTTAGGCCTATTTGGTTCTTGTCTGTACTCAGACATGTTGAATGCTTCCGCTGTATTGTAATGATGTATTGTTGGGGCATGTGCCCTCTGAATGATTGTATTTGCTATCTCTGCTCTAATGAGAGCCATTTGCAACTTATTTCAATCTTTTGTGTCGTAGAGATCTGTTGTGATATCAGTTGTTCAACGCCGTTGACGTACCATGTGTGTATGGTTTGAAGTACGTCGACGGAAGTGCCTTTGATCTCTAGTGGATAGTTTACATCGACGATGGAATAGCAGGTCTTGTGTTGTCGCGCATAAGCGCAGGCCTACCAGGAAGCTGGGACGTGGGAGCAGTTATGCCCCATAATCCAAGCATCTGCTATCCAGTTCGTACGGTGAGTATCCCCTAGAAATCAGGGTGCGACATCCGCCCCTCCCGGTGCCCACCGAGGGGGTGGAGAGGGAGCCCGCGGTGAGGGCTTTCCATTCCCGCCCTCACTGCGGCCGGAGGGGCCCTCGACGGCCGGCGATCACCGGAGCCAAAAGGAGGAAGCTTCCTGTTGAGGTTTCAGGTTCAGAGGTTGCTGGGAGATGGAGGGGAGGAAGAGGAGAGATTGGAGGCGGTAGAGGGAAGAAGGAGGGGAGAATGAGAGATAGTGGAACCCTAGGGTTAGGGCCTAGGTCTTATAGGAGGGGAGGAGAGGGGGATCACCGTTCCTCCATGGTCTCTGCTACGTGGAGGTGTTAGATGGTGATCGTACAGAGGTTGATGACGACAGAGAAGGGGGTATGGGCCAAGGGAAAGTGGGCTTGGGGTGGTGTTGGGCTGAGGGGAGAAAAAAAGAAAAAGGATGGGCCACTCTCACCTCTCCCTTGTGCTGTTTTTAATATTTTTGTTCTTATATTTTTTTTTGCTGAATTGGAAAAGGATAGAAAATGTTAGTTGTTTAGGTTAGCAAAATTTAGAAAATTTGGTTATAGTTTATTTAGGGTTACAGCAACATTGTGTGACTTTTGACTTTCCAAAAGATTTGAACTTATTTGATATTTGCCATTTGTTTAAAAAATGAAGGGAATTTGTTATTAAATGAATTGTTAAGAGGACCCATTTGAAAAGTGCGAAACCTTAAGATTATTTGAAACAAATTGATTTGGAAAAATGTTTTGTTTCATTAATTTTTAAATGGTTGCTGTTTGGAAGAATCATAATTGAATTGGAAAGGCAATTGAATTAAGTGAACTATTAAAAACCACAATTTTAAATAGTTGGACCTTAGGGATTTAATGGAAACAATTGATTGTTTTGATTTGAAATATGATTTTGGAAATTGTAACATCACAAGGATGAAACAAAAGGTTTGAATTTTGGTTTGAAATTCAAATAGAAAACAAAGGAAAACAAATGGAAAACAAACAAAACAATTGCAATGAACATGATGCCATGATGCAAAACATAAAATAACAGAGAGCAAACATTCTAAAGGCTTATTTTTCAGACTTGGGATGTTACAAAACGCCCCCTTGAAGGAATCGCGCCCCGAGATTCCTACTGAGAAAAGAAAAGGTCCGGATACTTCTTGCAAAGATCCTCTTGAGCTGTGACACGTGAAACACATCGTGCACCTTGGATAGCTTTTCTGGAAGTTCAAAACGATAGGAAACCCTGGGAACTTTTCTGGAAGGATGTCAAGGACTTTGGAAACCACCGGAACATTTTCAAATAAAGGGAGAGGTTTTATATGGGGGGTGTATAGCTGAATAGAACTTGATTCATTTGGAGAATAGACTATCTGGAATGTGGTGCTTCAGGAATGCTTCCTTGAAATAACCCCAGGTGATAGGAATGCCAGCTCTCATAGCCTGGTAGTTTTCGAAACAACAACAACCTTTCTGGCCAGATAGACTTGATATTTGGGAAGTTTTGATTAGACGCCGGTAGAAGTATTGAAGTGGAAAACAACAACAAGATTTGAACGGACGAAAAGGATGTTGAGAAGAACAGGATAACAAAGCAACATCGGGAAAATTAGATCAAAACTCCTGAGGTACTACGGAAAAACACATCCGGGCTTCTAAAGGATCAATATCTACTGCTTAAGGAATAGAGGATTTGCTTCCGGGGTTTACACGCCTCCGTTCTCAATCGTGAGTAGGCAACATGATAAATCATGTCACAACCACCTCCATTCCTATGGTCTAGTAGATATAACCATCCTAGAGAAACCAGAATTCGTGAAATCCTAACTTGAAAGTTTAGATGAGAAGGGAAAACAACGTTGCACTTCCTTACCAGAAAAGGGAGGGTGGGTGGGGAAAGAAGAAAAAGAACAGAATTCCTACTCTCACGTTTCATTTTTCCTATATAGCTACAAAATAGTTTCTAGACTCAACTGCGACCAGTAAAAAGGGATCCTACAGGCAGACAGGCTCTGATACCATTTGTCGCACCCGGACTTCTAGGGGATACTCACAGTCCGCTAAACAGTAGATAAATGGCTTACGGGGCATACCGGCACCCGCATCTCAATATGAGCAGGCCAACACGTAAACGTGTGACAACCATTCTTTACTATTCATCGTCTGCGCAAACTATCCCATAGAAATCCAGATACTTCCGTTGACGTACTTCAAAACATACACACATGGTACGTCAACGGCATTGGAACAAGTGATATCACAACAGATCTCTACGACACAAAAGATTGAAATAAGTTGCAAATAGCTCTCATTAGAGCAGAGATAGCAAATACAATCATTCAGAGGACACATGTCCCAACATATCATCATTACATCACAGCGGAAGCATTCAAAAGGTCTGAGTACAGACAAGATCCAAATAGGCCTAAGAGGCCGGAAACGAAAAGACGGAGCCCATCCACAAAGTCTCGGATCCTGCCCGGGTCCGCTATCTACTCGTCAGCAGTCTCGTCATACTCCACGTAGTAGCCACCATGTAGATCCTCGGAAACGTCGGTCTGCGGAAACCACAGCCCCAAAGGGGTCAGTACATAAACGTACTGGCAAGCAAGACTCACATTTCACCAAAGTGTAGCCCGTCAACACCAAGCACATATGCCTTGGGTTCAACGGAAGAAAGGGGATATAAAAGATGCTGCAACTGGCTGCACTAACCAACTACAGAGATTCTACCACTTCCGGCTAACAGAAAGGAGATAAGATCGAGTATTGTAACCAACTGAAGGATAACTTCAAACAAACCCATCCTGGATCTCGCCCCTTATCCACAGAAGCAATCCGAGGATAACTCACACAGTTGAATTAATGATGGTTCAGGTTATTGTGTCAATAAGCCTATTACTAGTCAAATTGTTAATCATTGGGTGTAAGGTTGTTAATCATTAGGTTTAAGTTGTCCTGAGTACTTGTTAGCCAGTACTTTCACCAAGTAATCCATAACCGCGGAAAACACGGCTTCTCGAGAAGATTTATCCCTGCAGGGGTGCACCAATTTGGCCGTACACGCAAGAATAACCCCCAGATGGGGATCAAACCCACCAAGCGAGGTACTCAACACAACTCAACTCTTCTTCGCATCAAGCCCAAAGCACCACGTGCTGTGTGCGCGGCTAATCGAGCCCCACGAAGAAAAGGGGACCCTCATAGCACTGGAAGACCACGCCGCCCTAAATGCCGACTACAAAAGTTCCACCCTGGCCTGGGCTCGCAAGATCATGCATGCAGCAAATGGAAAGACCGAACTACGTGTGGCGATTTGGACGAGATGCGAATCGAATCAAATTAAGGGGGGCGCCCATACTCGCTTCCCACATGCGGTTAGTGCGCTCATCATGGATCAGTAGACAAGACCCTTTTCCTATTAGGGTCGACACTAGCAGGCCTCAAAACCACCCTGGGCCTCCTGCCGGTGCCTTATCATCAAATTATTATTTAACAATAACATTAGCATGATTGATTGATTAAACATCGAGTCCCCAGAACGTAATAGAAATAGTAACAGAAAGTAACGGGTAACAGACTCGAGCAAAACAACCTAAGCATGCTAGTAAGACACGGGCAACAAGCAATGGTTATAGGTATGGAGGTGAGGCAATATCAGGGCTAAAGGATACATGTGATAGGTTCTTAACATAAACAACTATTCATAGGGCTAGCAGAATAGACAACGGAAAGTATCGGTATCCAATGTTGAAAGGAACACGATGGTTCATGTGAGTGATAACTTGCCTGCAAAACCCAGTAGCCTGGTACTGAGCTAACTCCTTAGAAGGGGTGTCGTAAGGATCGTCGGTCTCAACGTCATCGTGTATCCGAGAAGAAGCAAACAAACAATGCAGAGAGATAAACAATCAATATCATGGCATAGTGCACAAACAATGGGATGATGCATGGCAATTTAATTGATGCATAGAAATAAACTAGTTGACAAGATAGAAACAGGATTAAATGGACCCACATGCAATTTTGGATTGCATATGGAAAGCCCACGAATTATGGTTGAATTAATTGTTCTACCACTAATCATCATGTGTAAGTGAGTTAGCATGATGCATGGAGGAAGAAAACAGAAAGAAAACAACAATAGAACCAAAGTGAAATAAGGTTTACCAAGTTTGGAAATTTGTTTATTAAGTTAAGAAATTTTGGTTTCTTAAGGTGTCACACAAGCATTTGTTGTTTTCACCAATTTTAATTGTTCAAAATAGATAACAAAGTTTATATTTGGTAAGAACACACAATTTTAGGTGGAATACATGTTTCACTTGTTGAAAAAGGATTTCAAATAAATTATTTAGGAATTAAACAAGTTTAAGCCAGAATTAAATGAATTTAATTCAAACATGAACTTATTTGAATTTTTATTTGTTCCAAACATTAAGTGAGATTCATATTTGAAAAGGTTATGCTTTTATGGTTGAAAACATATTTTATATGTCCCAAAAGAATTTGTTTTGATCAAGTTATGAAATTACCAATTTTTAATGAATTAAACGAGGTTTAAATTATTTAACCAATTTTAATTATTCAAAACATGAAACAAATTTTATATTTGAAAAGGTGGTTTAATTTTGCATGGAAAACATGTTTCATTTGTGGAAATTGGATTTAAAATGAGCAAGTTATTATTTTGGCAATTTTAAATGCATTAAACAAGAAACAGTTGTTTTCAGCAATTTATATTATTCAAAACAGCAAACAAAATTTATATTTGGAAAGTACATGAAAAGTTGATTGGAAAACATATTTAGTTTGTGGAATTTTGAATTTTTATGAACAAGTTATGATTTTTGCAAGTTTAAGTGAATTAAACAAGAATTCAAATATTTCAACATTTTAAAATATTCAAAACAGTAACAAATTGCATTGAAAAGGTTGAAAACATGTAGCAAATGTTTCATTGAACATTTAGAGCTATCAAACATAATTTTTGGGTTATTATTGAATTAATTATGCCATTTTCCATAAATAGTTTTATTCTGCCCTTTTTAGTAAACAGAGGAAAACATGTTCAAAATTAATTCAATTGTGCCCAAATAAAATACCAGTGTGTAGAGTTTGTTAAGACAAATTTTTAGAGCCCAAGTTTGCTTAAATTGGATGAGTAGAACTAAAGTTATGAAATTCCAAAGTTTCCACTTTTTATGGCATTTTCAGTAATTAATTAATTAGTGCAAA
This sequence comes from Alopecurus myosuroides, assembly GCA_028641055.1. Lineage (NCBI taxonomy): Eukaryota > Viridiplantae > Streptophyta > Magnoliopsida > Poales > Poaceae > Alopecurus > Alopecurus myosuroides. The sequence continues at coordinate 30,756 of JAPCYS010001701.1, read as the reverse complement.
AATTGTTACAGAAACATGTTGCAAATTTGACATTACTGGAAAGAGCACAAAATTATCAGTTCACAGGATTTTGAATCGTTCAAATTGGAGCAAGATTCAATTTTTAATGGATTTTACAAGTAATGTTTCAGATCTGCTTTTCTGAATTTCGAGCAGAAAAGAAAAAAAAAACAGGGAATAAAAAGGTGTGGTGAGGGGGAATCGAACCCAGGCCCTGTGGGTTAGGCGCAAGGGGTGTTGACCAGTAGGGTAGCTGCTGTGGGTTGTGACAGAGAGGGGTACTCGGGGGGATTATGGTTCAGAAAGCTGTACTGCACTCAATTGGAGAAAAATAAGCAGCAAAAGGGGTGGGGCTGGGATTCGACCCCGCGACCTGGGGCTTCGCTGCGCGCGCGCCATACCAGTGGGGTGGCTGCGGTGCTTGTGATAGGAAAGCATATCGGGGGGGTATAAGGTGTGGCTGTCGGGATTTTTTTTTTTAACTGTAACTGAATCTCTGAATCTGCACGTACTGAACCATGGCGGACAGAAAGCGCTGGAGGCTCGCCGGAGGGGGCGCCGCTCGCGGGAGGGGACGTGGGGGCATGCTGCGTGGGGGAGGAGAAGAGGGGAGCGAGGTGGGGTGCTCACCTCGATCGCTCGACGCAGGAGGAGGTGGTCGGGGCGGACAGGTCGCAGGGGAGGGGGCAGGGGCGGCGGCGGCAGGGCGCGCCGGCGGCGGGAGGCGATGGCGGCGGCGCATCCGCCCCTCCCGGTGCCCACCGAGGGGGTGGAGAGGGAGCCCGCGGTGAGGGCTTTCCATTCCCGCCCTCACTGCGGCCGGAGGGGCCCTCGACGGCCGGCGATCACCAGAGCCAAAAGGAGGAAGCTTCCTGTTGAGGTTTCAGGTTCAGAGGTTGCAGGGAGATGGAGGGGAGGAAGAGGAGAGATTGGAGGCGGTAGAGGGAAGAAGGAGGGGAGAATGAGAGATAGAGGAACCCTAGGGTTAGGGCCTAGGTCTTATAGGAGGGGAGGAGAGGGGGATCACCGTTCCTCCATGGTCTCTGCTACGTGGAGGTGTTAGATGGTGATCGTACAGAGGTTGATGACGACAGAGAAGGGGGTATGGGCCAAGGGAAAGTGGGCTTGGGGTGGTGTTGGGCTGAGGGGAGAAAAAAAGAAAAAGGATGGGCCACTCTCACCTCTCCCTTGTGCTGTTTTTAATATTTTTGTTCTTATTATATTTTTTTTTTTGCTGAATTGGAAAAGGATAGAAAATGTTAGTTGTTTAGGTTAGCAAAATTTAGAAAATTTGGTTATAGTTTATTTAGGGTTACAACAACATTGTGTGACTTTTGACTTTCCAAAAGATTTGAACTTATTTGATATTTGCCATTTGTTTAAAAAATGAAGGGAATTTGTTATTAAATGAATTGTTAAGAGGACCCATTTGAAAAGTGTGAAACCTTAAGATTATTTGAAACAAATTGATTTGGAAAAATGTTTTGTTTCATTAATTTTTAAATGGTTGCTGTTTGGAAGAATCATAATTGAATTTGAAAGGCAATTGAATTAAGTGAACTATTAAAAACCACAATTTTAAATAGTTGGACCTTAGGGATTTAATGGAAACAATTGATTGTTTTGATTTGGAATATGATTTTGGAAATTGTAACATTACAAGGATGAAACAAAAGGTTTGAATTTTGGTTTGAAATTCAAATAGAAAACAAAGGAAAACAAATGGAAAACAAACAAAACAATTGCAATGAACATGATGCCATGATGCAAAACATAAAATAACAGAGAGCAAACATTCTAAAGGCTTATTTTTCAGACTTGGGATGTTACACCTATTTGTTGTGGAGTCCTTCCAAGTGCATCATTTTGGGTTACTGGGAGTGGGAAACAACTGGCATTTCTTAGGACGTTGTTACAGCCATATGTTCTTAGGACCATTGTCTAGCTAGCATTTCCTCATTATAATTTCATGTACTCAAACTTCTCCTTCATTAATATGTTGTGGAAAACCTACCATCTTTCATAAAGCATACACGTAGAAGGGGTGAAAGCATATTGCAATAGCAAGACTAAACCGGAGAGGACATCTAGAGTCGATCAAGAGCAGGAAAAAACTAATCGCCGACAAAGTTCTCTGGATATTTTTTTATTTAGATACAAATATCTCATTGTTTGAGTCACTATCAACTATCAAGTACTGACATCATGACAACTGATAGCATAGCTACTGTTTCTCGGCCCAATGCCAATTGCATAGTGGATTCCTCTTACCGTGATAGCATGTCTTGTTCGCCGTCCGTGGCCATCCCTCTAGACCAGAGAAGTGAGAGAAACACGATGCTTCGTTCTCAGCAATGCATTACAGTCGATGACATGCTGAGGTTGATGCACTCCCATGCCCCCTTGTGGTGGCAGCTGCGGAGAAGGGAAGCGCGCGATGGTGGGAATGATGTCCTAAGAGCATCTCCACCGATACTCTCAAATGTCCCTACAATGGCCCACTAGGGGTCCAGTCCAAAAAAAACTGCCCACATCAGCACCCTCAAACGTGTCCACCCATTAGATTTATGTCTGACTAAGAGGTATACGAACAAAACACATTTGTGAGTCGCGATTAGGGGCGAAGCCAGCGGGCGAATGGAGGCGACGCTAGCGGAAGCGCCGCCGCGGGGACTACGGCCGGCCTTCCCACCACTGGCGAGAGGTCGCCGGCTAGCCCTAGAGGCGGGGGCCTTGGAGTCGCCGCCGTCTACCCCATCGGGATCCCGTTTTGAGGCTTTGCATGCTCTAGCGATTGCCGAGGAAACGGCGACCTCGTGCGGCGAGGAGGCTTTGGCGGAGAACCGTGAGATTAGCCAATTTCTGATGTTCCATGTTGATATTATGTCAATTGCTACATGTTTTCTCCCTTCTTTATAGTATTTTTATACGTTTTCCGGGACTAACCTATTAACAAGATGCCAAGTGCCAGTTCCCTGTTTTCTTCTGTTTTTTATTTCAAAAAAGTTGTTGTGGAAATATTCTCGGAATTGGACCCCACGAATCCCGAAGTTCCGATTTTCCCCGGAAGCATCCAGAAGTCCGAAGAGGAGTCGAAGACGGGCACCAGGGGGCCCTCACCATAGCCAGGCGCCCCCGTTGGCCGCGCCTGGGGGTGGTGAGGCAACCCTGGTGGCCTACCGGCGTTGCTCTTCCGCCTATTTAAGGCCTTCCTCCCGAAAACCCTAACCGAATCGGCAAAATTCCACGAAACCTTCCGCAGCCGCCGTCATCGTCAGCCCACGTTTTGGGGGACAAATCTCTGTTCTGGCACGCTGCCAGGACGGGGAAGTGCTTTGCCTGATAAATCAGGGGCAAAAATAGTAAAGAGAATTTGTTTGTATTAATTTGGGTTGGGAACCCCGCTGCCATCTCTTCTATCAATTGGATAAGCGGATGAAGCCACTAGTCCAGGGTGTGAAAGTTGATACGTCCATAACGTATCTATAATTTTTTATGGTTTCATGCAAATATTATGCTTTTGACACTTGTTTTTATATAAAGTTTATTATTTTATTTGTACTAAACTATTAATAGTTGGAAGAGTGCACAATTTTCTTGTTTTACTCTTTGACGTGTAGGAATTACCAAGAAACACATAAGGAGACTTGTTGGAAAAAGATTGTGACACTATTGGAAAACGGGGCTTTTGCTCACTGGCGAGCACCCCTTTCGCCATGGCTCGGCCACCACCCAGTGCAAAAGACTGCAGAGGTGGAGCCGGGGCGAGCAGGGCGCGTGGTGGTGGTGGGGGGGTCATTTACCCCAGTTGGAGCCACAAACTGGGGTTAAAGGCCCTCAATGAGCTGGGCGCGTGAAGGCGCGTCGTGGTTGGGGGGGGGTCTTTTTCCCCGGTTGGTGGCTCCAACCGGGGCAAATGAGCCCCACCTCGATGAAAAGTTTTTTCTTTATTTCTGTATATTTCCGTTTAGTTAATAATTTCAATTTCATTAAGAAAAACTAACCGAATAGATGGAAAATGAAAATTAATAGAATTCTTTTTTTTTCTTCAAATCCAAAATTTTTTTTTTTTTATAAACACTACATGCCAGCGTTCTCCACTCCTCATGCCACTCACTTTTTTGTGTGGTGTTCTTACTTGTTTTTCCCTCATATGCATAAGAGGTGTTCGATGAAATGCCCAAGAGCATAATGCCACCTGAGCTCGCAGAAAACAAACATGTAATATTGCTAGACTATTGTATAATAATGTAACAAACCTGCATGGTTCATGTATTTGGATTAGTCCACCTCTGTTTTCCACATGTTTTGTATCAACATCACTGTCGGGCGTGAACTGGAGGATTTGTAGATATATAGAACAAAACAAACGGTGTCGCCATCATACCCGACCGTGGCTCATGAGTGCATATATGCATATCAAAAGAACGGTCATACGTATCATACCTTTTTTTCAAACCTTGAATAGGGGATGTAGAACAAAACAATCGATATCGCCAACATACAACCCCACCGTGGCTCCTGAGGTGCATATATGCATATCAAATGCATGGTAGGATGTATGCTGGCGAACCCAAATGATTTGTATTCGGTGGATGAACTGAATGATGTACGAAGGGACTCCGAGAGATGGGCTATATATAGGGTCCTCTGGCTCACAAAGTGTTGTGCTAGGGTTTTGATCCAACGGTTTAGAAGCGCTCGAAAGAAACACCCCTGATCCAACGGCTAAGAAGCGCTTGAAACAAACACACCGTACCCCTGATCGAACGGCTGACAAGAGCTCGAAAGAAACACACCTCTGGTCCAACGAATCACACGCGCTTGAAAGAAGCGCACGATCCGTGTGATTCTTTGTGATTGGTCCCAACGAAACCGTAACCCTTTAGTCCCGGTTGGTAAAATGGGCCGGGACTAAAGGGGTATGTTTCTTATCAATATACATATGTATGCATGCATTGTCACCATTGGCATAAACACATATAAACTGAGCACTCTCCCATGGATTCTACCGTACCCACTCTAATCTTCCTGCATGCGGAGGCACTTTTCGCCTCGAACTACCCCTGTCCGCCCGTCTACAGCGTCCCCGCCGGTTGGATGCTGAGCGCCGGAGGAGTGCCGGTCCCTCCTGTTCCTCAAGGTGTGGCGCGTCAGACGGCCATCACAAACCACTACTACCACGAGCTCACGCCGGAGCATCGGAGGAAGCCAAGTTGGAATCCCGACTATTGCCCTACTTGGCACACCTTCTTCATTAATCGGCGTGAGAGTGTGCTCGCCAGGTACGAGGAGAACGGCCCTCCACCTTCGAACTTCAACGAGGCCGGTCGTCAGCTGTGGTGGGGCGGCGGATGGACTCTTCAGAGCGTCATGACCTACATCAAGGGACGGCGATAAGCCCCGCCTGCGCTACCCTCACGCCCAGTCCTGGGGTCGTGATCCTCCGAGGTTGTCCAGAGCACTGTCCGACGATAGTGACGACGACGGCGGCGACAACGACGACTATGAGTCGGAGTACTATAGGACTAGGCAGGAGTATGACTAGCAGATCACTCTTGGTATTATGTACTGCCTTGTTTATCTAGATCTATGCTCTCCGTTTAGGTTTAGATCCACTCTTGCCATTATATATTGTGCCTTGTTTATCTATCCAAATGTACCCCCCCTAATGTGAGTCGTTGGATGAGGGGTGTGTTTCTTTCTAGCGTTTGAATCCCACCAATAATGAAGAATCACATGGAAAACATAAAACAGAAAACAAACGCGCCAGCGCGCCGCAGTTTGCCGGAATACAAATTCTTTTATTAAAAACAGAAAACGAACACTACTCCTCTCGTCGTCGGGGAACTCGTTGATGACTTTTCATAATTATTTTTTAAAACAGAAAATGTATTTGGAATGTTTACGCAATTTTAAACACTTTTCATATTGAAAGTTTCTTCAAATTCGAAACCATTCATAAATTAGGTTTTTTAAAATGTTTGAAAATTCAAAAATTGTTACTAGTTTAAATAGTAAGAATAATTATTTTTTTAAACAGAAAATGTATTTGAAATCTTTGTCCAATTTTAAACACATTTCATATTGAAAGTCTTATATTTACTAATTGGATGCACCATACGAGGCTCCACGTTAAACCTAAGGTTTAGCGGATTTCCACCGTTAGATTAACGTAATATTATCATTAGCCGTAGGATAAAACCCAATGAAGCGAAACTTCTTCTCTATCCGGCGTAGGTTAGAGCCTTCCTTCTCTCTGGCTTCCAACTACCGAATAAAAAATGCATCTCTTGCCGGAGAGTACAATCAGGCAACCATCGAGACTCCTGACTCTTCCAACTACCGAATAAAAAATGGATCAAGATGGAGAAGCCTCTCATTGCCGATTTGCTGGCCAGATCCGTACAGTACGTGTCTTGATTTCATCTGAAAAAAAAAAGAATTTGTGATGTAGATATTGGAACCTGGGAATAGGGCCGTTAGCGATGACTTGGCTGAAACAGTCCTCGGATGGAATCAGCTAGAGAAGTACACGCATCACGTCCTGCTCTCCATACGCATGTATGTTCAGGTTTTCGTTTGTCTCTGAGATTGCACTATAATATGATTTCCTCTGTCTGGGCATGCACATCGTTCTCTGCGTAGGCCGTACAGGGACAGGGACGACGATGGAAAAGAAAAAGCTATGCCAATAAAAAGTACTCCTATTTGACTGTCTATGCAAGTTTTTAATATATGTGATTTTATAATATATTATCTTGGTATGCACTTCCGTACATGCATCAAAAATTGATATATACGCTTTCCTACTGCTTTTTGATCTAAATTGTTCCGTCAATACACATGTTAAACTGCCTATGCAAGTTTTTTTAATCATTGAATACAGTCAAATTTTGACTCTCACTGGTAGAAAATAGGCCTTTAGTCCCGGTTCGCAAAGGCCATTAATCCCGGCTGTGCAACCGGTACTAAATATGCGCGACTAAAGGCCCCCCTTTAGTCGCGTATCTTACGAACCGCGACTAAAGACCCGTCCACATGGGCGCCAGGAATCCGTCGGGGCGGAGGACCTTTAGTCCCGGTTCTCGTGGCTAACCAGGACTAAAGGCCTCCTCCGCAGGTTTACGGTTTTAGCCCCACTAAACCTGGTTTCTTTTTAATTTGTTTTGTTTTTTTTCTTTTATATTTTATTTTGTCTTTTATTTTAATTTTTATGAAGTTTCAGTACACATATTCTACGCTACTATATACATGCATATGAAATTTCAAACAAGAAGAATTCAAGAGGAATATATAATATATATTCAATCTCGGTTGACCATATACAACTTCGAACAAGTTTCCATACACAATTAGGATGGATGACCATTTACAACTTCGAACAAGTTTCAATCTCGGGTATGCATATAATTTTCTTCGTCCTCGGTAATAGTGTTCTCCTTTAGGATTGATGACTTCCCTCATGAAAAATCCTGCTAATTCCTCTTGAATTGGTCGGAAGCGAGCTTCTGGACTAAGCTTTCTCCGCAAGTTATCCGTCGTCTTCCGCACGCTATCCGACGCCTTCCGCTCAGAGGCGTGTCTCCAGATGTTCTCACAAACATAGTATCCAGATAGATTGGTCCCCGGTGGCTGCTTATCCACATTAACTAACCTTCTAAATTCTAAGTCATGTTTGAATTCACCGACAGTTTCTTATGAGAACCGTCTCCAAACCCTACAGGGCAAAGAAAATTAAATGAACAAGGGAGTTATTAGTTAGTTGATATTAGGAAATGAACAAAAGAGACCGATTGATATAGAGCGCAAATAATTGAAAATAATTACTTTTGCAGCATTTTTCTCATGTCGGCCCAACGCTTTGAATCCTAATCCATAGAGTCCATGATTAGAACTCTGGAGGTGTGAAGTTCAATATTTAGCAGAATCCAGTGGAACCTGCGGACACGTTACATGCACAGTGATGCATAACTCATCAATTAGACATACCATGCATGGAATAAACAAAAGAGAATGGGCACAAGAGAGAAACACTCACCCAAAATGGTAAGGAAATAGAATATGACTTTTGAAATGATGCTTTCTAAGAAACTTGTACAAGTCTTTCTCCACGTCTTCGAGGTGATGTTGTAACACATATCCATTAACGATATGTGGGTCAATGAACCCAACATCATGGATGTTTCTTATTTTGCATTCCCAAATCTTCAATTTGCATAATAGCGTACGCAAGAATATAGTTAGGACAATATATATATATATATATATAGTGCAGGCAGTGAAGAATGAGATGAGGTGGAAACAAATCACTTCCAAAACGTAGCAACTCAGCATAGATTTGTCGAGCTCGCGCGGATTGAAAAGCTAGAACAATTCACTCATATGAACTTCTACAGAGTACCGTTTGGTGTGATGCTCCTCTGTAACATCCGCATAAACATGCCGGCCCATGTTATGAAATTCTTGTACCAACGTAGCAGATTTCACATTTGTGGTGCTAGACTCTTTTCCTGCGCAGGCTCGACGAGAGGCCCATTCCGCACATATTGTAATGATATCTCACTTACTGGAACATCCTCAAGGTCTAACGAGGTACGAAGAGTCAAACCCATCTCGGACGCTTGTTTCATGGCACTCGCTACAGTCAATCCAAGTGCTGCCGCAGCTGCTATGATATCGGGGTCTTCTTCCGGACCGGCTTTCACTATGAGGGGGGGGGGGGGGGGGGGGGTCGATTGTTTATTCTGCATCCCGAGATGGTCAACTTGTTTCCCGCTTTTTTTTACTTTCTTCTTTCTCCTCCTTCAATATTTCTGCTTGCCTACGAAGTTCACGTCCATAGTCGTCAGGCATATTCAGCTCGGCTTGGGACGGTGTCGTCAAAACATCCTTAGCCCACTTCTTTTGCTTCTCAGTGAATACTTCCTTGGGCTCAGGATCTTTTATCGCCTTCGTATCCGCCTTCCATTTCTCATAATGAGAAGACACGGCCAATTTGGTTTCAGCTTCACTAAGTTCCCAAGGCCTTGGGAGGAGAGGCTTCAGTGATGGCTCCGGTACCGTTGTGATCTTAGGTACATAAGGGTCCGGGTTAATAGTCCAGGAGCGAGTTTCCTTGCTGTCCGCCTTCTTCTGCTTCTTCGCCGGAGGAGGATTGGGGGGCGGCGGCTGCTTACCCGCCGGAGGAGGATTGGGGGCGGAGGCTACTTACCCGCCGGAGGTTGTGGATCGGGGGACGGCATCGAATGGCGTGAAGGAGGTGTAGGTGAACCACCACCACCACCACCACCGCCGCCACCGCCACCACCACCACCACCACCATCGGAGGGAGGTGGACTTGTTAGCCTTGGCGCCTCGCCTGGTAACACTATGTACTTCTTTTTCCATAGAATGATCTGGCGCTTGACATCTCCAAGTCTTCTCTCCCCTTTGGGTGTAGCTTTGTCAATCTCCAGGTCCTCAAACACTTGGACTATATCTTCCACCGTGACACGAGCATAGCCATATGCAATGGGGTTGTTGTGGTGGAGTGCTCCAGGTGTACAGGCTAAAGCACTGGCGGTAGCTACCTTCGTGGAAACGTTCCCCACAGGATAATGCAGATCACATTCTTTCATCTCATTTACATCATCCATGGGGTAGTGAGGCTCCGGTGCATGAATCTCGATCGTCGGTGCATTAGCACCTGCAGGCGGGGCATCCGTGGAAGCCACGCTGCTTCTCCACTGGCTTCCGAGATCCGCTTCATGATCTTCATGCGGCCCTGCAACCGATCTTTCTTTTACTAGTCCATGCACGGTCTGCTTCAACTCATGCAGTTCTGATGCAAACTTCGCCAAAAGATCTGCATCCCGGTCCGTCTTGCTCTTACGGCTTCTGTAACAGTACGGGTCATTGTCCTGGAAAAAACCTACTTTCCACGGAATTCTGCCTTTGCCTCGTACATGTCCTCCGTGTTCATCATTCCCGAGGGCTGTTGTCAGTGCGTGTTTCTCTCTGTTGAACTTGATCAAGCCCTCTTGAGCTTGGGTCATTGCGTCAATAAGGGCTTGGGTGGGAGCAAACTTTTTTTGCCGGTGAACACACGCCCCTGTCTCCGGGTCTGGCGATCCCCCATGCCTGTACCATCAGCTTTTGGCCCTTTCGTCCCATCCCTCTGTACCTAGAGGGATTCCTCGCACCCTCAGGCCCTCCTCCATCTTCTCCCACTTAGGCGCCGAAAGGCGGTATTCTCCTGGCCCCATAATATGATGGTACTGTTTCTTATCCGCATTAACCTTTTTTTTTTTCGATATTTCCTTGAAATGCTCCGATTTCTTTTGCCTCACAAATTCTGGCCAATCATCTTTCAGTCTCTCATGTTGTCCATTGAAATCCGGAGTCTTGCCCTTCTTGACATAATCACGGGTTAAATTTTTCTTGAAGTTCCGGAATGCTTCGGCCATATTCTGAAAGCGAACTCTTTGACGCGCCTCCTCCTCTCCCGTCCACCCGAAACCTCGTTACCGAATTCATCGACTTTGTTGTATTCCGGAGGTAGAATGAAATGTTCCATAAGCTTTCTCCAGCAATCCTTTTTCGTTCTCTTGTCGACAAAACCGAAACCAAGACGTGCCTTCTTTGGCTCCTTCCATTCCTGGACGGTGATCGGGACGTTGTCTAACAATGACTCCGCATTGGTTGATAAACTTTGTGGTGTGCTGTAGGGGCTTGCCTTAGATTTGCCACGCTTTGTCGTACTCGATCCGGCCGAGGGCTAAAAGAAGAAAGAGAGTCGCGCGCGTTAATACATATGTATTCAAATTTCAGTAAGTTTGTATCACGAGAGGCTCAATGTATATATATACCTCGCCAGAGGTGGTTGCTACTTCCAATTTGAGATCGTCGTTTGTCGACGGTTGACCTCCGTCGACAATGTCCGTTCCTTCAGCTTATTGATCATCGACAATGTCTGTTCCACCGTCAAGGTTCAGAAAAGAAGAGACTACATCCTCTTCTTGCTCATCTTCTGAGCTCGGCACATAAGGAATCTCGTTGTTTATGATGCCCATTAAATAACGTTCAGCCTCCGGATCCCTAAGCGGCTCGGCTCTATCGTCCGCCATATGTCACTCCTGAAGACATGCATGTAGTAAAAATTAATTAGTAGAAATGAGAGTTAACAAATATTAGTACAATGTTTTTACTTAGTGATGAAATGACCGTACTTTTTTTTTACTTAGGAATATATATTTAGGGTTAGTGATGTTTCAGATTTTTTAAGCTTTTTTTACTTAGGAATATTTAGGGTTAGTAGACTTAGCAAATATTAGTACAAATATATATTTAGGGTTAGTAGGCTTAGGGTTAGTAGACTTAGAGTTAGTAGGATTTTTTTTTGACTTAGGAATTTTTTTGACTTAGCAAAAAAACGAGTGCAGCCAGCCACACGGGCCAGCCACACTCGCACTGCACCCGGAGCCACACGGGCCCAGCCACCACTTAACCGACGCGCGTCGAGGAGCCCAGCCCAACTGCCATCAGCCTGTGCTCAAAAAAAAAAAAACCGCAAGCAGCCCGCCGGTGACGCGAGCGTGACGCGTTGCTGACATCACCTTCGTTTTCGTTTTTTGACTTAGGATTTTTCCGGTCACAGGCACGGGCGCGGGCGCGTTGTTGCTGAAGTCGGTCTTTTCCGGTCACGGGCACGGGCGCGGGCGCGGGAGTACGGTCACGGGCACGGGCGCGGGCGCGGGAGGACGGTCACGGCGGGCAGATGTCGTCGTTTCCGGCCGGTCACGGGCACGGGCGCGGGAGGACGGGCACGGGCGTGAGAGGACGGGCGCAGGGGCGGCGGGCACCTACCGAAGACGAGGGCGGCGCCTCCTCTGTGTCTCTGTGGGCAGAATCGGCGACGGCGGCGCGTAGAAGACGAGCAGAGAGGCGTTTGGTCCTTAGAAAAATTTTGGGGCAGCGCGAATCGCGAAATATATAGGGCCAGCCTTTAGTCCCGGTTGGGGACACCAACCGCGGTACCATCCGCGGGCCTCTAGTCGCGGTTGGTGTCCCCAACCGGGACTAAAGGGGTACCTTTAGTCGCGGTTGGTGTCACTAATCGCGACTAAAGGTTTTTTCGCGGCGTTTTCGTTCCCGCGCGGAAAAAGCCTTAAGTTGCGGTTCGTGACACGAACCGCGACTAAAGGCTCTTTTTCAAATACTTTTCGTTTTAAAATCTCAAAAATACAAATAATATATCAAAAATTCAGAAAAATAAAAGTAACTCATTTTAAAATCTTAAAAATACAAATAATATATCAAAAAATTCAGAAAAATAAAATCTTTTAAAATCTTAAAATACAAATAATATATCAAAAAATTCAGAAAAATAAAACTAATTCAATTTAAAATCTTAAAAATACAAATAATATATCAAAAAAATTAGAAAAATAAAACTAATTCATTTTAAAATCTTACAAATACAAATAATATATCAAAAAATTCAGAAAAATAAAAATAATTCATTTTAGAATCTTAAAAATACAAAAAATATATCAAAAAATTCAGAAAAATAAAACTACTTCATTTTAAAATCTTAAAAATACGAATAATATATCAAAAAATTCAGAAAAATAAAACTACTTCATTTTAAAATCTTAAAAATACAAATAATATATCAAAAAATTTAGAAAGATAAAACTAATTCATTTTAAAAACCCATTTTCCCGCCATTTCTTCCCGCCTCCAGCTTCCCGCCTCTTTCTTCCCGCCTCCCGCTTCCCGCCTCTTTCTTCCCGCCTCTTTCTTCCTGCCTCCTGTCTTCCCGCCTCCTGTGTCCGGTTCGGGTTTCGTTGGGAAACGGATCGTCCCTTTAGTCCCGACCTGTTTTACCAACCGGGACGAAATGGTTAGGGTTTTGTTCCGACCAATCAGAAAGAATGACACGGATCGTGTGTTTCTTTCAAGCGCTTGTGAGTCGTTGGATCAGGGGTGTGTTTCTTTCGAGCTGTTGTGAGCCGTTCGATAAGGAGTACGGTGTGTTTCTTTCGAGCGGTTTGTGAGCCGTTGGATCAGGGTGTGTCTTAACCGTTGGATCAAAACCCTAGCACAACACTTTGTGAGCCAGAAGACCCTATATAGCCCACCTTCATACACCGGTCAGTCCATCGACCCAATACAAAACATCCGGATTCGCCATCATACGTCCTGCCGTGCATTTGGTATGCATATATGCACCCAGTAGCCACGGTGGGGCTGTATGATGGCGATACCGATTGTTTTGTTCTACCCCCTTTAAGGTTTGATACATCATTCAGTTCATCGACCAAATACAAATCATCCGGATTCGCCATCATACGTCCTGTCGTGCATTTGGTATGCATATATGCACTCAGTAGCCACGGCGGGCTGTATGATGGCGATACCGATTGTTTTGTTCTACATCCTTTAGTTCATCAACCAAATACAAATCATCCAGATTCTCCATCATAAAGAACTTAGAAGGCGACGACTATGAGTGGGTAGCAATGTGCAAGTCTTTGCTTGGTTGTGCTAGGGTGGGCTCAAGGAAGCCCCAAAACACATCAGAGATAATATAATTCACATGATCCATTCAACAAAGTTTGGTACAATAAATTATTACACATAAAATCTTCCCTAGTGTCCCTGCTTGCTTACGATTGTGCCGTATCCATGGAGCATCCTCATCATTTAACTTAATGATTGGGCCAGTGTTCACTTTGAAGGGCGGAATTTCACCAAACATATTATAATCTTCTGACATGTCTGTCTTGTCCTCCACTCCCACGATGTTTCTTTTCCCTGAAAGAACAATGTTGCGCTTTGGATCATCGCATGATGTACTGATCGTTTTCTTAACTTTCCGTTTCCTCGGTTTGCTACTCATGACCTTCAAATAGAAAACCTGAGCGACATCTTTGGCTAGGACGAATGGTTCGTCAAGGTAACCAAGATTGTTTAAATCCACCATTGTCATTCCGTATTGCTCGTCCACCTTTACCCCACCTCCTGTTAGAATGAACCATTTGCACCGGAACAAAGGGACCTTAAAGGAGGGTCCATAGTCAAGTTCCCATATCTCCTCTATGTAACCATAATATGTGACATTTTGCCCATTCTCGGTTGCTGCATCAAAGCGGACACCACTGTTTTGGTTGGTGCTCTTTTTATCTTGGGCGATCGTGTAAAATGTATTCCCATTTATCTCGTACCCTTGGAAAGTCGTTATAGTCGAAGATGGTGTCTTGGCAAACATGTACAGCTGATCTCCAACATCATTGTCATTCATTAAATGTTTTCGCAACCAACTGCCGAAAGTCTCCATGTGGACCTTTCTAATCCAGGATTCAGGCTTCCCCGGGTTGTCCGAGCGTAAAATATTCTTGTGTTGCTCGAAGTAAGGAGCCACGAAGCTGGAATTTTGCAGAACTGTGTGGTGCGCTTCAATCATAGAATGACCGTCCATACATATCGTTGATTTCCTTCCGATCGTGCCTTTTCCACTTAGTCTCCCCTCGTGCCGCGATTGAGGAATACCAATCGGCTTAAGGTTAGGAACATAGTCAATACAGAACTCAGTTACCTCCTCATTTCCATAGCCCTTGACGATGCTTCCTTCTGGCCTAGCACGGTTACGAACATATTTCTTTAATACTCCCATGAACCTCTCAAAGGGGAACATATTGTGTAGAAATACAGGACCGATATTGGAAATCTCTTCGACTAGGTGGAGCAGGAGGTGCGTCATAATATTGAAAAAGGATGGTGGGAACACCAACTCGAAACTAAAAAGACATTGGACCACATCGTTCTGTAACCGTGGTAGATCTTATGGACTGATTACCTTCTGAGAGATTGCATTGAGGAATGCACATAGCTTCACAATGGCTACTCGAACATTTTCCGGTAGGAGCCCCCTCAAAGCAATCAGAAGTAATTGCGTCATAATCACGTGGCAGTCGTGATACTTCAGGTTTTGGAACTTTTTGTCCGCCATGTTTATTATTCCCTTTATATTCGACGAGAAGCCAGACGGGACCTTCATACTGCTCAGGCATCCAAAAAAAATGACCTTCTCTTCTTTGGTAAGAGCGTAGCTGGCACGACCTTGAAACCATTATGGATGCCTGTCATCTGGGTCTTTCAAAAGTTTTTGGTCCTGTCGTGCTTCTTTTGTATCATTTGTCTTCCCATACACGCCCAAGAAGTTTAGCAGGTTCGTGCAAATATTCTTCGTAACATGCATCACGTCGATTGCAGAGCGGACATCTAGGACTTTCAAATATTGTAGCTCCCAAAATATAGATTTCTTCTTCCACATGGGTGCGTGCCCGTCAACTCCGAGCGGAACTGATTGTTCGCTAGGACCCTTTCCAAAGATGACTTTCAAATCCTTGACGATATCAAATATCTCAGCACGAGTACGTTCCGCAGGTTTCGGCCGGTGATCTACCTTGCCGTTGAAATGCTTGCCTTTCTTTCTTACGTTATGATTTCGGGGAAGAAATCGACGATGACCCAGGTACACGTTCTTCTTACAATTATCGAAATATACACTTTCAGTCCCGAAAGGTTACTGAGAGCAGGCCAATCGTTGATGGCTACAAAAAGCAACGCTCGTAGGTCAAATTCCTCTTCTTTGTGCTCATCCCACACACTTACACCAGGTCTGCCCCACAACTGTAAAAGTTCATCAACTAATGGCCTTAGGTACACATCGATGTCGTTGCCGGGTTGCTTCGGACCTTGGATGAGCACTGGCATCATAATGAACTTCCGCTTCATGCACAACCAAGGAGGAAGGTTGTAGATGCATAGAGTCATAGGCCAGGTGCTATAGCTGGAGCTCTGCTTGCCAAAAGGGTTCATGCCATCAGTACTAAGACCAAATATTATGTTCATCGTGTTAGCTGCAAAATCTTTGAACTCTCTGTCGATCTTTCTCCATTGCGTTCCATCACCGGGGTGTCTCAACTCCCCGTCGGACTTACGGTCCTCTTTGTGCCATCGCAACAAGTTGGCATGGTCTTTGTTCCTGAACAGACGTTTCAACCGTGGTATTATAGGAGCATATCACATCACCTTGGCGGGAACCCTCTTCCCGGGTTTCTCGCCCTCAACATCCTCACCAGGGTCATCGCCTCTGATCTTATAACGCAGTGCAGTGCATACAGGGCATTCATTCAAATTCTCGTATTCACCGCGGTAGAGGACGCATTCGTTAATGCATGCATGTATCTTCAGAGCCTCTAAACCTAGAGGGCAGACAACCTTCTTTGCTTCGTACGTACTGGCGGGCAACTCGTTATTCTTCGGAAACATATTCTTCAACATTTTCAGCAAATTTTCAAATGATGAGTCAGCTACACCTTCCCGTGCCTTCCATTTCAGCAAATCCAGTGTGCAGCCCAGCTTTTTCAGATTATTATCGCATCCTCGGTACAGCGACTTTTTGTGATCCTCTAACATGCGATCCAAATTCTCTCTCTCCTTGTCAGTTTCGCAGCGGCTCCGTGCATCAGCAATGGTCCGACCAAGATCATCAGCGAGCTCATCATGTGCCTCTTCTTCACGTTCACCTAACCCTTCCCCACCTTCAGCATCATCCTCCATGAAAGTATCACCGAAAGCCTCATGATAGTTTTCATCGATATCATCCCCTTCTTCATCTTCTTCCATTCTAACCCCTCTTTCCCCATGATTTGTCCAACAATTATAGCTTGGCATGAAACCGTGCCGAAGCAGGTGCACGTGAACGTCTCTTGAGGAGGAGTAACCCTTGTGATTCTTACAGAAAGCACTTGGACAGATAATAAAACCTCGCTGCTTGTTCGCATTTGCCACTACGAGGAAATCTTTCAAACCCGTAGTGAAGTCGTTGGAGAGTCGGTTACCGTACATCCATTGCCGATTCATCTGCATTATTATTATATAAAGTATATAATTAACCATCATGCATTTGTTAAACTAAGTAGCTAGAAATAATACAAATCATAAAAGGTTCAAGTTGCTAACCGCGATCCGGAGGAAAAATAAATGAGAAAGCTCAAGCGTGGCTCGGTCACTTCATATCATGTTTTTCATGCTCTCGGGCAATATCATCGTACACCTTGTGTGCATAGGAGGAACCAAAAGCAAACCCACCACCCCCCTTGTGAATATTGTGAATATAAGTGGCACCAATTGTGGCTAAGTGAAGTGAGATGAGTCCTATATAGGAATGGGCCTTTAGTCCCGGCTGGCCTGGCCAACCGCGACTAAAGGCCTTCGGGCCAGCCTGAGGACCTTTAGTCCCGGTTGGCCAGGACAACCGCGAGTAAAGCCCCTCCCGTCCGCTAGCTGTCGACCGAGCGCGATGGGCCCAGATAGTTGGTCGCGACTCTCCTCCCGAACCGCGACTAAAGACCCCTTTGGTCGCGGTTCGATTATTTTGGGGACTATTGGGGGCGTATGGAAGCCTCTTTTTCTACCAGTGTGTCTTCCCGTATTCCTCATGGTTGAAAGGAATAAGAAACATGAGCCTTGCTACACGTACAACAGTACACGTCCAATTTTCGTACGACAATGGATATCAATGCGGCTGTGAGTGGAGTGTCGCGTGTGTAGTCCGTCAGATGAATCCTTCTCAACATATTATACGACCAGCTAAACTTTCTTTCCTGGCTTGATGAGTTGGTGTCTGGAACGAAGAGATGGATGTTTGTTGACCAAGCCAATAAGGTGGAAGAAATGCTGTGATTTGCGGCGCGAGTGCAAGGCTCATAAATCCAGTATAAGTGCTTTCTTCATATTTACTCAGTGAGAAAACTAAATTATGTTGCATGAGATGATATGCATACATATACACGGGTAAAGAGGTAAAGATGGAGAGTGTCCTGGACAAAGATGACACGATGCCAGAAAAGAAAATTATTAGAAAATATGATTACGTACGTGCATATAAAATATTTTAAATTTTTTGTGCGTTTGTTAAACCTTTTAAGTTGATGTCATGTTAACCAATTATAGTTCAGTGCTGCTATAAAATGTAATCATTTACTTTTGTGTGTGTGCTCTTTTGAATAGGTGAAAGATGGTGTTTCAATTGCTTGCAGTTCACATCTATTTGTATGCTAAACTGGACCATCCACTCATGAGGTAACACCGGAGGAAACAATGACATATTTCATATGTGTATTCAAAAATTATATTAGAAGAACAAAATTACTGTATTATTTCCAGAGTCTCGAGTAATTTACCATTTGAATTTTACGTACGTTCTTGGCACATATCAAAAGAAAGGCAAATGTTCTAAAAAAAGGCAAAAGGTTTTTCAAATGCTTCCATAAACACTGGCAGTAAAAAAATATTAAGGCTTATCACCAATTATTTTGTATATGTCACTCATGCATTTTTCAAACCAAACTAATCCTTCAAAAATGCTTTTAATAATGTGTTGTTCAAATAACTAGCCCGTGCGGGTCACGGTTTGATGACTAGTTTCTCCTAATTCAAAATCATTTGAAATGTATTTGAAAAAACATTTTAAAAATGTATTTAAACGGGGCAGGGAAAAAAATGGCGGCAGAAAACCAAAAAATGAAAAGTTGGGCCTTTTGCCCCGGTTCGTGTTACCAATCGGGGAAAAGGGGGGGGAGGTGGGCAGGAAAGCGAGGGCCCACCTCCCCCCCCCTTTTGCCCCGGTTGGTAACGATGTTACAAACCGGGACAAAAGGCACCCACCTATATAACCCCGGGCGGCGCAACCGCCCGGGGCAAACCGCATAAATGCCTAAGTCCCCAACAACGAAATCCCCAACGACGCCGTCAGGCCGCCGGATTTTCGCCGCCGGATATCCTCGCCGCCGTCCGGGCCGCTCGTGCCCCTCCGCGCCTCCCGTGCCACGCCTCTCGGCGCGCGCGCCCGTCTCCTCGCCGCCGGCCACCGTCCTCGGCGCCGCCCGTGCTCTTCGCGCCCTTGTCGCCTCCGATGCCGTTCCCTATGAGTCGAGGTGAGAGCGCCGCCGCCAGCCGGCCGCGCGCGTGCGGTGGTTTTTTTTAACCACTATTTTTTAGTGTTAACTAGTACTGTTGATACTTAGGGCATTAGTTAACATTTTTTTAGTGTTAATTAGTTATAAGTTAATTAGTGTTAACATTTTTATCTATTAGGGCGTATTAGTGTTAACATTTTTAGTGTTAGCTATTAGGGCATTAGCATTTTTTAGTGTTATCTTTCGGGCATTAGCTATTCGGGTATTCGGCTATAAGTACCATTAGCTATTAAGTTATAAGGTATACCATTAGCTATTAGGTTTTTTATTTCTTAGTACCATTATCTATAAGTAATATGGATGAGCTATGTACGACAGAGTGGGTGAAGAACATGTGTTCGCGATAATAGAAGAAAGTACACTTCCCGGTTGACCCAATGACGGTGGAGGTGATCAAGCCGACGGCTCATAGTACCTGAATGAATCAGGTCAGGGAATGGAGGAAAACGAGCAATTGCAAGGAACAGAGGCCGAGCCGGAGAAAACCAGTGATGAACAAGTCTTAATGAAGGTTGCATCGACATCGTCTAGCAAGAGGTCGAAACAAGGCCCGCCTCAAGAGATGAGCTCGAAAGTGCATCTGGTAATCGATAAAGTCTATCGATCCGGCAAACCTGCTTGGCCCATCAAGAAATCAACTAAGTTTACAAGCCAATGTGGAGTTATTGTCAGGGACATGATCCCAATAAGTATTGAAGAATGGAATGAGCGAGCAAAGGACGAAGACGATCCTGACCGTCTGGCATTTCCTTTTGTCGCGGACCGGGCAAAACAACTCATGCTTGACAAGCTGATGAACCATTTCAGTCTTACAAAATGTGATACCGAGAAGACACAGAAGAAAATGCGCGACGCAGTGGTGCACTGGGCTCTGAAGAAGATGGCCAAGGCTTTCAATGCTTACAAGAAAAAATATGGAAGGAATATCAGAAAAAAAAAGAACTCCCAAAATTCGAGGGGCCGCTTGAGAAGCAGAAGGCACACTGGCCAGCATTTCTGGCGTACAAGGAATCAGAAAAGGGGAAGAAGAGGTCAGCCAAGAATGCGGCAAATGCGGCGAGGAAGGTATATCACCATAAGATGGGTTCAGGTGGCTACAGAGTTGCAGTGCCTAAGTTTGACAAACTCTAGGCAGAGCTGCGAGAGAAGGGAATCATTCCAGGTACTCAGGATTTTCCACGGAGGTCAAGGAATTGGTTGCTTGGGCATGGGGTGACATTTGACGAAGAAGGGCACCTTATTATGACTGAAAAATAAAGGTTCCCTTTGCGGCACTTGAGAAAGTGTTCAAAGAGCTTAAAGAGGGAAAGTTCAAGCCGGATCGAGAGAATCACAAGCTTACAAAGGCCCTCGGGAAACCAGAACATGGCTGCTGGACACGAGGCAAAGGACGATATCCGTGGTGCTTTGGCTTCAGGCCGGAAGGTTGTCTCTTTCCATATAAAAGCGGAGAGAGAGGAAAGAGATCGAAGGAGGAAGCGGTCATAGAACGAGTTGGTGTCTTGGAAGACGTAGTGATGAAGCAACAAATACACATTAATGAGCTTACTGGCTGGGCTCCCAGACACAAGACACTACATTCGACGAAAAAAAAACCCAACTCAACGCCGGAGCAGCGTGGCTTCAACGGAGGTACCAACTTCCGCTGCAGTTATGCTTGTTGATGCCCCTCAACAGACAGAGGTCGTGGATGCAATCAAGAAGAAGACAAGCTGTGTGCTATCCATGTCGGTCTCAAACATATCCATCAAGGTGGCGGACGGCTACGCTTTACCTTGTGTAGAGGGAGCGACCTCGCATGGCCGTCCGGTTACACCTGGCTATGCTCGTGTCGGCGTTGATGATGTTCAGCCGGATTGGAGGATAATGCGTCTTGACATCCCCGGAGGTGATGGGTTAGAGACACTTGGAGAGGCCGTCAATTCTATCATTCAATGGAAAAATAGTGGCATAGTGTTTCCCCCTTGCATTTTGACACCACCACCGCCATCTTCTCCGAGACGCAGTCCATCGCCAGCACAAGAAAATACTTCTCCGAGATGCAGTCCACCGCCGACACCTTCTCCGAGACGCACTCCACCACCGCCACCACCGCCACCTACTTCTCCGAGATGCAGCCCGGCTCGATCATTGCCTGCACACGTCGACGCCATGGACGACGTCAGCAGCCCGAGTCCGGCTCGATCTGATCCAATGCCTGAGCCGACTCCGCCGCCCACTCATTCTCTAAGCGGAAGGCTGCTGCCTCTAAGTCTTCCCCGAACAAGAAGAAACGACCTACGAAGAAGAAAGCCAAGAAGCTGCCAGAAAAGTTGGCTTACCATATGAATGAAAAAGAGACCGACGACTGGGTGACTACGGACACGAAACGTCCGATGGCCAGAAAAGTTGGCTTACCATATGCATTTCAACTGACAAGCCAATCGTAATGAGAGGGTGGTCAGTGGCATTAAGCAGAGGCAGAGGGTCCTCCATGGAGAACAATGCAGTATTGGAATGACGACCATTGGGCACATAAACAGGGACCGACCAAGAACGCCCCACCCCACTTATTGACCAAGCTAAAAGGAACCACCGCAAGATCGTTAATCCAGTCTTTCACAAGAACACGAGCTCTACGAACTCCTGGTCGATGCCACAAGATCATTTTCCCAAAGAAATACACCTCTTTATTAATGTAGCATTCAGTGTGATAATCAAGAGGAAAACCCAAAAACATAACCCATGATTCATACTCAAAAACCGTGAACCGCATATTGACCCCTTCATCATGGCGGACTAGACTGAAGGTGGATCCCTCTTCATCATCGAACACATGGGGACTATCAAGTACTAGTTGGTCGCGAATAACCAGCGATTCAAAGGCGAGCAGACCCACTCCACATGGGTAGGTTTTAGAATGCAAAATACGTAAATAAAAATCCTCGCTAAGTATGAGCACAATCTTATCAAGAACCAGTTTCTTCCGATGCTCAGGAACAGGAGGGTGAATGTTTACCAGGGCAAAGGACTCGTTAGAGAGCAGCGGATTGTCGACGACCACCATGTTGCGCTGTAGACGTTCCTCGGGTCCATCCTCAACCTCCATTGGTCCCGGCATGAAGCCAAAAGGGTTGGCGCCTTGGCGGCGCTAGTGGATGCGAGAGAAGAGAGTAGCAAAGCAAATGGGGAAATCTGCGGGTTATTGGAAGGGGCGATGGGGTCGAAGGAAACAACGGGTGCAACACGAAAGAGGGAGGGAAGTCCCTATTACCGGTAGGTGTGAGCGTCTAGCGAAACGGTGGAGAATGCGAATTGGCCACGCATAAAACAGGGGAGGGGATAAAATCCCGTACAGGAGGGGTCAAATGATTTCTTCTGTGGAGAGCCAGGGGGCCTACCTGATAGTGAGCTTGGGAAGCCAACGTGTCAGTCTGGGGACTAATAAAATCCTCAACCGGGGGGGATTAACCACGATTTTCTTCCTCCAAGTTTTAGGGCGCACAACATTAAAGCAATTCTCGTTACCTTTTCTGACCCATACTTTCCTCTTGAAACATTTAGCCGCAAGATGGCAAGTAAAATTACATGTATGACAGATAACCTTCGGGCATCCCTAGATGGAGTGATCTGATTGATGACAAAAATGCACTAAATCTTGATAGAACAATTACATGAAATGTGGCCCCACCCATAATACGCGAGGCACTTAATATTATTAGGACAATTTCTTCGAACATGTCCTAACTCCAGACTTTTAAAACAACATCGAAGTGGCCTAGATAGGGAGGCATCCTTAAGCGGCCCAATAAGATCCAATCCCATGACAGGATGAGCGGGGGGAGGGCTAGATGTTGCCGAGTCATCACAATCCACACTAGAAAAACCTAAGACTTGGAAATTGGGGCAAACACCAGGACAATTGGGCTCGAGTGTAACATCCCAAGTATGAAAAATAAGCCTTTAGAATGTTTGCTCTCTGTTATTTTATGTTTTGCATCATGGCATCATGTTGATTGCATTTGTTTTGCTTGTTTTCCTTTTGTTTTCCTCTGTTTTCATTTGTTTTCCAACTGTTTTCATTTGTTTTCCTTTGTTTTCTATTTGAATTTCAAACCAAAATTCAACCTTTTGTTCATCCTTGTGATGTTACAATTTCCAAAAGGATATTTCAAATCAAAACAACCAATTGTTTCCATTAAAGTGTGATTTCAAAACTGTTGTTTTGTTTCTATAAAAATGCATCCATAACCAAACCCTTTTCAAATTCAATTATGATTTTCTTCCAAACAACAACCATGTTGAAATTATGAAAATTGCAAAACAAAACTCTCCAAATAAAATGGTTCAATTAACACTTCCATTGTTTCCATGAAATAATAAAAAAGCTCAACTCTTATTTGTTATATAATAATCTACCTAATATAAATTGCATTCAAAACTCAAACTCAAATCATTTAAGTGCAAACAGTACCCACTTTTGAAATTATGAAATAACCAACACCTTTGTGCTCACTTTTCCTTTTATGCCATATGATCACCCTAATTAAATTTTTGTTTTAAATAACTCAATCAATACCCAAAATTAATTCAAAATTGAAACATTTCCAAACAGCAATTTTACATTTGAAATTTTGAGAAAACAAAGTTGGTAATTGGTTGTGGTTGACCTAACTAACACACCCACATTTTTATAAAAATTTTCCTAAACTCAAAACCCTCCATTTTCTTCCTAATTCCAAATCAGCAAAAAAAAAAGAAACAAAGAAAAATAATAAACCTAACAGCTAACAGGGAGAGGGGCATGGCCCAGCCCAATTTTCCCCTAGGCCCAACACCCCTTCAGTCGTCTTCCACCTCCTGTACGGTCTCCATCGCAGGTGTCCACGTGACAGGGGATTGCAGCAACGGTGATCCCCTCCTCCCACCTTCCCCTTATAGCCACCCGGTGCCCTAGGGTTCCCCTATCTCTCCCTCTCCCCTCCTTCTTCCCTCTCCCGCCTCCAATCTTCTTCTTCCTCTCTTCCCTCTCTTCTCCCTGCCTTTTCTCTGAAACCTGCACCTCAACCGAAGCTCCACCTCCCCTCCATGTCGCCGGCGCTGGTGTCACCCTCCGCCGCGTGAGGGCGGGGAATGGAAAGCCCTCACCGCGGGCTCCCTCTCCATCCCCGCGGCAGCGGCCGGGACTGCCCGGAGAGCCGCCGCCATCCGCATCAAATCGACGGCGACCTCCCTGTCCGCCCTGCTCCTCCGCCCCGCCTCCTTTTCCGTCCACTCGAGGTACCTTCGACCGCTCTCCTTCCCTCGATCGCCTCTTCTCTCCCTTGGCCGCTCTCCTCCGCCACCATCGCCCACGGCCGCAGCATCACGTCGCTGCCGCCGGCGATCGATCGCTGCCCTCCTGTTGTTCTCTGTCGCGAGCAGTACAGGTTCAGTTAACAGTTAGCGTGCAAATTCAGTTAAACACCGCCAACCACACCTCATATTCCCCGATCTGCATCTCTAGCACAAGCCATCGCACCTACCCACTGGCAGCAGCCGCGCGCAGCGAACCCTCAGATCCCAGGTTCGACTCCCCATCCTCACCCTTTTCTCTGTTCATTTTGTCCAATTAAATTCCCGTGCAGTTTCTGAACCATAACCTCACCCCGCTGCACTTCCTATCAACACACCGCACACTAGCCCACTGGTGCTCCTTGTTCTCACAGCAGGAGTTGGTGGGGTTGAATCCCCCCTGCCTCAATAAAAACCCCTCTTTTTCTTTCCAATTGTTTTTGGTACTGAAACATCACAGAAATCACACATAGATCCCTGCTAAATTATTTCTATCCCTGCTAATTTTTTTCAAGTCCCTAAATGAAATAAAATGGCAGATTTACACCAAATCTTGTAAATTACATAAGAAAATCATTTTTAACTCCAATTTTAAACTTTTTAAATATGTTTTATGTCCAAATTGAATGTTCTATCCAAATATAAAATTTGTTTACTGTTTTGAATATTTTTAAATTGGTGAAACATTTGAATTCTTGTTTAAATCACTTAATTTTGCAAAATTCATAACTTGAACATAAAAATTCCAAATTCCACAAACTAAATATGTTTTCCAATCAACTTTTCATGTACTTTCCAAATATAAATTTTTTTTGCTGTTTTGAATAATTTAAATTGCTGAAAACAACTGTTTCTTAATTATTGCATTTAAAATTGCCAAAATAATTAACTTGCTCATTTTAAATCCAATTTCAACAAATGAAATATGTTTTCCATGCAAAATTAAACCACCTTTCCAAATAAAATTTGTTTCATGTTTTGAATAATTAAAATTGGTTAAATGATTTAAACCTTGTTTAAATCATTTAATATTGCTAAATTTATAACTTGATCAAAACAAATTCTTTTGGGACATATAAAAATGTTTTCCCAACCATAAAAGTATAAACTTTTCAAATATGAATCTCACTTAATGTTTTGAACAAATAAAAATCCAAATAAGTTCATGTTTGAATTAAATTCCTTTAATTCTTGCTTAAACTTGTTCAATTCATAAATAATTTATTTGAAATCCTTTTTCAACAAGTGAAACATGCATTCCATCTAAAATTGTGTGTTCTTTCCAAATATGAACCTTTGTTATCCATTTTGACAATTAAAAGTGGTGAAACAACAAATGCTTGTGTGGCACCTTTAGGAAACCAAAATTCCAAAACTTAATAATGAATTTCTAAACTTGGTAAACCTTATTTCCATTTGGTTCTTGTTGTTATTTGTTGTTTTCCTCATCCATGCATCATGCTAATCCACTTTCACATGTTGCTTAGTTGTAGAACAATTAATTCAACCATAATTCATGGCTTTTCATATGCAATCCAATTGCATGTGGGTCCATTTAATCATGTTGCTATCTTGTCAACTAGTTTATTTGATGCATCAATTAAATGGTCATGCATCATCCATGTTTGTGCACTATGCCATGATATTGATTGTTTATCTTTCTGCATTGTTTGTTTGCTTCTTCTCGGATACACGACGACGTGAGACCGACGATACTTACGACACCCCTTCTAAGGATCTAGCTCAGTACCAGGCTACTGGGTTTTGCAGGCAAATATTCACTCACAGGAACCACTGTTCCTTCAACATTGGTTACCGATATACTTTCCGTTGTCTATTCTGCTAGCCCTATGATTAGTTTCTTCTGTTACGAACCTCACATGTATCCTTTAACCCTGATATTGCCTCACCTCCATACCTATAACCATTGCTTGCTGTCCGTGTCTTACTAGCATGCTTAGGGTTGTTTGCTCGAGTCTGTTACCCGTTACTTTCTGTTACTATTTCATTATGTTCTGGGGGCTCGATGTTTAATCAATCAAACATGCTAATGTTATTGTTAAATAATAATTGATGATAAGGCACCGGCAGGAGGCCCTGCGTGGTTTTGAGGCCTGCTAGTGTCGCCCTAATAGGAAAAGGTCTTGTCTACTGATCCATGATGAGCGCACTAACCGCATGTGGGAAGCGAGTATGGGCGCCCCCCTCAATTTGATTCGATTCGCATCTCGTCCAAATCGCCTCATTTAGTTCGTGTTTTCCATTTGCCGCATGCATGTTTTGCGAGCCCAGGCCAGGGTGGAACTTTTGTAGTCGCATATAGGGGACACGTTCTTAGAGTGCTATGAGGGTCCCCTTTCTTCGGGGCTCGATTAGCCGTGCGCCCAAGATTCTTTGGGCTTGATGCGAAGAAGAGTTGGGTTGTGTTGAGTACCTCGCTTGGTGGGTTTGATTCCCGTCTGGCGGGATATACTTACGTGTACGGCCAAATTGGTGCACCCCTGCAGGATAAATCTTCTCGAGAAGCCGTGTTTTCCGCGGTTATGACTACTTGGTGAAAGTACTGGCTAACAAGTACTCAGGACAACTTAAACCTAATGATTAACAACCTTACACCCAATGATTAACAACTTGACTAGTAATAGGCTTATTGACACAATAATCTGAACCATCATTATTTCAACTGTGTGAGTTATCCTCGGATTGCTTCTTTGGATAAGGGGCGAGATCCAGGATGGGTTTGTTTGGAGTTAGTTATATTTGGTTACGACACGCGATCTTATCTCCTTTTCTGTTAGCCGGAAGTGGTAGCAACTCTGTAGTTGGTTAGAGCAGCCAGTTGCAGCATCTTTTATATCCCCTTTCCTCCGTTGAACCCAAAGCATCTGTGCTTGGTGTTAACGGGTTACACTTTGGTGAACTGTGAGTCTTGCTTGCCAGTACGTTTATGTACTGACCCCTTTGGGGCTGTGGTTTCCGCAGACCTACGTTTCGAGGATCTACATGGTGGCTACTACGTGGAGTATGACGAGACTGCTGACGAGTAGATAGTGGACCCGGGCAGGATCCGAGACTTCGTGGATGGGCTCCGTCTTTTCGTTTCGGCCTCTTAGGCCTATTTGGTTCTTGTCTGTACTCAGACATGTTGAATGCTTCCGCTGTGATGTACTGATGAATTGTTGGGACATGTCCTCTGGATGATTGTTTTGCTATCTCTGCTCTAATGAGAGCCATTTGCAACTTATTTCAATCTTTTGTGTCGTAGAGATCTGTTGTGATATCACTTGTTCAAACGCCGTTGACGTACCGTGTGTGTATGTTTTGAAGTACGTCAATGGAAGTATCCTGATTTCTATGGGATAGTTTACGTCGACGCTGAACAGTTAGGGTTGGTTGTCACACATACGTGTGTTGGCCTACTCGTAAGAGGACGCGGGTGCCGGTAAGCCCCGTAATCCAATCTACTACTGTTCAACGGAACGGCGAGTATCCTTTAGAAATCCGGGTGCGACAAATGGTATCAGAGCCTATCTGCCTGTAGGATCCCTTTTACTGGTCGCAGTTGAGTCTAGAAACTATTTTATAGCTATATAGGAAAATGAAACGAGAGTAGGAATTATGTTCTTTTTCTTCTTTCCCCACCCACCCTCCCTTTTCTGGTAAGGAAGTGCAAAGATGTTTTCCCTTCTCATCTAAACTTCAAGTTAGGATTTCACGAATCCTGGTTTCTCTAGGATGGTTATATCTACTAGACCATAAGGAATGGAGGTGGTGTGACATGATTTATCATGTTGCCTACTCATGATTGAGAACGGAGGCGTGTAAGCCCCGGAAGCAAATCCTCTATTCCTTAAGCAGTAGATATTGATCCTTTAGAAGCCCGGATGGGTTTTCAGTAGTACCTCAGGGTGTTTTGATCTCGTTTTCCCGGTGTTGCTTCAATATCATGTTCTTCTCAACATCCTTTTCGTCCGTTGAAATCTTGCTGTTGTTTTCCACTTGAATTCTTCTACCGGCGTCTAATCAAAACTTCCCAAATATCAAGTCTATCTGGCCAGAAAGGTTGTTGTTGTTGTTGTTGTTGTTGATTTTAGTATGCCTCCCACCTACTGAAGAACCACATTCCAGATAGTCTATTCTCCAAATGAATCAAGTTCCATCCAGCTATACACCCTCCATACAAAACCTCTCCCTTTACTTGAAAATGTTCCGGTGTTTGCAAATTCCCTGACGTCTATCAAAGGTGCACGATGAGTTTCACGTGTCACAGCTCAAGAGGATCTTCCAAGAAGTATCCGAACCTTTTCTTTTCTCAACAGGAATCTCGGGCGCGATTCCTTCAAGGGGGGGCGTTTTGTAACATCCCAAGTATGAAAAATAAGCCTTTAGAATGTTTGCTCTCTGTTATTTTATGTTTTGCATCATGGCATCATGTTGATTGCATTTGTTTTGCTTGTTTTCCTTTTGTTTTCCTCTGTTTTCATTTGTTTTCCAACTGTTTTCATTTGTTTTCCTTTGTTTTCTATTTGAATTTCAAACCAAAATTCAAACCTTTTGTTTCATCCTTGTGATGTTACAATTTCCAAAAGGATATTTCAAATCAAAACAACCAATTGTTTCCATTAAAGTGTGATTTCAAAACTGTTGTTTTGTTTCTATAAAAATGCATCCAATAACCAAACCCTTTTCAAATTCAATTATGATTTTCTTCCAAACAACAACCATGTTGAAATTATGAAAACTGCAAAACAAAACTCTCCAAATAAAATGGTTCAATTAACACTTCCATTTGTTTCCATGAAATAATAAAAAAGCTCAACTCTTATTTGTTATTTAATAATCTACCTAATATAAATTGCATTCAAAACTCAAACTCAAATCATTTAAGTGCAAACAGTACCCACTTTTGAAATTATGAAATAACCAACACATTTGTGCTCACTTGTTTCCTTTTATGCCATATGATCACCTACTGAAGAACCACATTCCAGATAGTCTATTCTCCAAATGAATCAAGTTCCATCCAGCTATACACCCTCCATACAAAACCTCTCCCTTTACTTGAAAATGTTCCGGTGGTTTGCAAATTCCCTGACGTCTATCAAAGGTGCACGATGAGTTTCACGTGTCACAGCTCAAGAGGATCTTCCCAAGAAGTATCCGAACCTTTTCTTTTCTCAACAGGAATCTCGGGGCGCGATTCCTTCAAGGGGGGGCGTTTTGTAACATCCCAAGTATGAAAAATAAGCCTTTAGAATGTTTGCTCTCTGTTATTTTATGTTTTGCATCATGGCATCATGTTGATTGCATTTGTTTTGCTTGTTTTCCTTTTGTTTTCCTCTGTTTTCATTTGTTTTCCAACTGTTTTCATTTGTTTTCCTTTGTTTTCTATTTGAATTTCAAACCAAAATTCAAACCTTTTGTTTCATCCTTGTGATGTTACAATTTCCAAAAGGATTTTCAAATCAAAACAACCAATTGTTTCCATTAAAGTGTGATTTCAAAACTGTTGTTTTGTTTCTATAAAAATGCATCCAATAACCAACCTTTTCATTTCAATTATGATTTTCTTCCAAACAACAACCATGTTGAAATTATGAAAATTGCAAAACAAAACTCTCCAAATAAAATGGTTCAATTAACACTTCCATTTGTTTCCATGAAATAATAAAAAAGCTCAACTCTTATTTGTTATTTAATAATCTACCTAATATAAATTGCATTCAAAACTCAAACTCAAATCATTTAAGTGCAAACAGTACCCACTTTTGAAATTATGAAATAACCAACACATTTGTGCTCACTTGTTCCTTTTATGCCATAGATCACCCTAATTAAATTTTTGTTTTAAATAACTCAATCAATACCCAAAATTAATTCAAATTTGAAACATTTCCAAACAGCAATTTTACATTTGAAATTTTGAGAAAACAAAGTTGGTAATTGGTTGTGGTTGACCTAACTAACACACCCACATTTTTATAAAAATTTTCCTAACTCAAAACCCTCCATTTTCTTCCTAATTCCAAATCAGCAAAAAAAAGAAACAAAGAAAAATAATAAACCTAACAGCTAACAGGGAGAGGGGCATGGCCCAGCCCAATTTTCCCCTAGGCCCAACACCCCTTCAGTCGTCTTCCACCTCCTGTACGGTCTCCATCGCAGGTGTCCACGTGACAGGGAGTTGCAGCAACGGTGATCCCCTCCTCCACCTTCCCCTTATAGCCACCGGTGCCCTAGGGTTCCCCTATCTCTCCCTCTCCCCTCCTTCTTCCCTCTCCCGCCTCCAATCTTCTCTTCCTCTCTTCCCCTCTTCTCCCTGCCTTTCTCTGAAACCTGCACCTCAACCGAAGCTCCACCTCCCCTCCATGTCGCGGCGCTGCTGTCACCCTCCGGCCGCTGTGAGGGCGGG